>CM077805.1:21663559-21733885 GCA_039737535.1 Lagodon rhomboides
ATTTTTAAAAATGGTATATTTCCTAGAAATCGAAGTTGTAAGTACTAAATTAAAAGTACACAGAGATTTAATGGGGTGGGCATTTTTGTGATCAGATTTTAAATATTCAATTGTTAAATTGGTGAAAATTAATTTTTTATCATAATTGACAGTGCCCCCACTTGGTGACTATACCCATATGTGTATAGTCACATAGGTGAAGCCAAGAGCTCTCTATAATAGTTGGTCCCATGTCTGTAGCCTGTTCTGTTGCTGAATGACAAGCCTTCCAATATGCACTAAGGTCAAGGTTCAGAGGTCAATATCTCACGGCAGGAGCCACTTAGAATCTTCACACGGAAATATTTTACTCACCAGGTCAAGGCCTTTCCAAAAATGTCTTTAATTTTGTCCAACGACAAAGTTTAATCTTCACCCCTGTTTGGTGACAGCCTCTTTCAGGTGTAGTTTCTGAGACCATTTTTGAGACTCCAGCCTGGTTGAACTCAAGTCTTTGAAATTTTTGCTTATATGATTGGTAAAAACCTTCAAGGTATTGATGTTTTTCCTAATCACACTCATAATTTGGGATCTGGGCTAGTGCAGACCTTATTTTACCCACATGTCAACATCTTATACCCCCACGACAAGGCACTCACATGCCCCATTTTGCCACTTTATAGCATACAGTCAAGTGCACCACAAAAATAATAATAAAGAGCATTCTTCAACAGGTAGCACTGTCAACACCTGCAAAAAATATACTGTGTGGACCGGGTGCTATGCCTATGTCCCTGTGTGGAATGTAATTAAGAACTGAAGTACTGTAATTAAGTACAGTAGTTGTAGTTATACTTGAATCTTTTCTTCATGTCACTTTATTTTTTTACTCCATTACACTTCAGAGGAAATGTTGTCATTTTTATTCCACTACAATTTGCTGTCCACTATATTTACTAGTATTTACTACTTGCTTAAGCCTACATAACCATCGATGTATATGTTTGTCTGTCTGGTTTAATGGAAGAAGTCGGCTGATTAATAGATGCGATGAAAGAGTTGATATATGATGCTGAAATGTGGTTTGCTAACACAGTCAACCCTTGTCCAGTTGGATGTTATACTATATATTTACATCAAAACACTGTTAATGTAGACTTCCGGTGAGCGTTTCAAGATTGCGGCATAGTTTGAGAACTCGCCCGGCCAATTTAATACAAAAACCCACCAAACTCTGAATATTGCTAACACAAGAAACTAATATGACCTAGAATGAGTGGGACAAGAAGCAAGACAAAAGCGGGGAAAGATAAAAAACAGAAAAAGAAAACCCAAGACGAAGAGAGGGGGGATGAAGCAACAGACGACAACACAGCTAACATGGAGGAATCTGGCAGTGAAGAGGAGAACCTCACAACGACCAGAGCCATTCAAAACCTGAGCAAAGACATTCAAAACATGTACAGAGAATTCAAAAAGGACCTAATTGACCTCAAGAGCGACATGAAGCAGGAGTTTAATAACTTCAGAACGGAAACAAATCAAAAGATACAAAGTGTTGCTGGGTCATTCCATGAAATCGATGCCTTTTCAACTTTGAAAAGTAAAAATTTAAATTATATTTAATTGCTATTTTTTCAGTAGCCAGGAATTAAAGACAGTTTTAAATGACAAGAAATTATATTGTGCCATCTCAGCTATGGAATTTCATATTTTATAACTGTTTTAATCAAGTCCTGTTACTGGAAAGGTAACAGGGTTGACAGTAACAGGGTTGACCATTTCAAGCTAATTTGCCTATTGCTAGCTAAAACAAATGCTAGCTAAAGCACATGCTATGTACTTTGACAGGAAATTACATGTACATATTGATTATATTATGAGAAATAAATAATTGTTTGGATTTATATGTTAAAAAATGGTAACAGGGTTGACGTTGTATGCTTGTCCCCCCTGGTTCAACCTTGAAAAAACATCAAATATAGCGCATCAGAGATGAGCAAAACTTACTTGTCACTGAGCTGTTAGCATCCTGGTTCAGAGATGATGCAACCTCCTGTAAATCATGTCAAATCTAGAATGTACCTTTATTTTGATAGGGTTTTTTGGTTAGGGTAACAGGGTTGACATAAAATTAGGGGACACCGATAAATTGGTAAATATTTATTACAATTAATATATATTTTTACCCAAAACACTGTTTCACAATAAGATCATACTTAAAACAATATGTACATGTGAACATTTTAACATTTTGCCAACATTTTACAAATTAAAAGTACTGCTGACGTACCACAACAACAGTGAGGGACAGGCCAAAAACCTCACCCTCATCAGCTTAAAAATCATTTTTATTATTTAAAATAATATTTAATTGATTTTAATTTGATGTTTTATTGAGGAGAGAAGACATGGTAATGTTATATTTTCAAATTACATCTTTGTTTGTTGTTACTGTAATTTTATGACTGATAATTTCTTGGGGACACAAAATGCACCGATTTCATGGAATGACCCTGCTAGCGATGTCCGCAACCACGGTACAAGGCTAACTGAAGCGGAGCAGCGAGTGGAAGAAACGGAGACCGCTAACACTGAGCTGAGGGATGCTCTGCTCGACTCACTGAAACAGCAGAAACTACTTCAAGACAAAGCGACGAACCTGGAAGGAAGATCACGCCGTAATAACATTCGTATATACGGCATTAAAGAGGGCACCAAAGGAAGCTCGATGCTAATGTAGCCAGATAAGGTCTTGACCTTAGTTAACCCAACTTTACAAAAACCCGACAACGCCACCCTAGGAATTTCACCCAGAGAATAATTTTATACACACAGGTAAGCTTCACAAAAGAGCAGAGACGTGGTTTTTAACAAAAGTTTTCTTTCCTTTTAATCTCTCAGTAATGTGTCATCAGAGGATATTAATTTGTATGTGACAAGACATTAACTGACCGAGTGTATAGGCTTCAGTGATCAAGGCGATCGAACCATAATAAAAAGCTATAAAAAAAACAAGGAGGTGGAAGAGACACTTTACAAGGTGGCGTTAAATTAAAACACAGCAAATAAAACATGCAATCAAATATAAAATAAGAGTGGACCCAACCTGCCGGTTACATCCTTCCCCCCCATTTTGTATCGGCGACCCGCAGATAAACCATTTTACCCATGGTCTAAACACTTGACCGCTGCTAGAGGCCACTACCTGGGAGACCGTAGCCCCACTTGCCCCCGCCCGTACTGAGGCTGGAAGATTGTGGATGTTGGATGCTGGCCCGCTGTTGTCCTGGTAGTTCTCCGGAGGGGGGCTGTGGTTGCACTAGGGGCATATGTTGCTGGAGCTGAGGGCCCAGGGTCAGTTGTCTCTGTCGTAGGACGACTTACTGGTGCTGCTCTTGGTGAGCATGGCTGAGCTGTGGGGCATCGGTCGTGTCTAGGCGCCGTCATGACAACCAACAAGCCAGGATCATTCTCATCCTCTTCTGCATCACTCTCACAGCTGCCCATGGTCGGAAAGTTTGGGGGGATAGGCTGCTGACATGGTGGAGACACTGGTTTGAGCATAGTACGATGCACATGTTTTACCTGGGTTGGATCATGCAGTGGTGCTATAGCATAGACTACTCCCCCAGGATTTGGCGCTTTTATTACTTTGTAGACCGTGGCCCCCCAGGCATCCTGTATTTTATTTCGGCCACGGACAGAGTGGTTTCGCAGATAGACTTCCTGGTTTATTGCAAGTTGCTCACTCAGTGGTTGTTGATCGTGTCGCTCCTTCCTCTGTCTGGCTGCAGATTCCATCCGTCCTTTTGCACAGTCAAAAGCCAGCTGCAGCCGTCGTCGGTGTTCCACTACCCAGTCGCACACACTACCAGCCATTGGTTTGGGTAGGTGGCCTAGAAGGAAATCTACAGGTAACTGAGGTTCCTGACCGAACATGAGAAAATGTGGGGACTCACCCGTAGACTGATGAACTGTGCTATTATAGTTGAACACGAGCTGGGGGAGGTGTTCAGGCCAATGACACTTTTGAGCAGGCGGGAGTGTGCGCAGCAAGTTGTGCAGCGTCCTGTTGAACCTTTCACACTGACCGTTGCCCTGGGGATGGTAGGGAGTAGTACGAGTCTTCTGCACTCCATACAGTTCGCACAGCTGCTGGACCAAGGCACTTTCAAAGTTCCTCCCCTGGTCCGAGTGAAGCCGTGCTGGGACCCCATAGCGATAGAACCACTCCCTTACCAGTATCCTGGCTACTGTAGAGGCTTTCTGGTCCTTGGTGGGTACAACCTGGGTGAATTTTGAGAAGACATCAGTCATTACTAAAACGTTCTCCTTACCATCCTGGGAAGGTTCCAGCAGGGTGAAGTCGATAGCCAAGATCTGATTTGGTCTTGCAGCCAGCAGATGACCCATAGGGGCTCGGATCTGAGGTTGAGTGAACTTGGCCAAACTGCATCGTTCACATTTTTCACACCACTCGTGGATGTCTTTGTTCATCCCTGGCCAGTAGCACCTCTGCCTCACTAGCTCGGTGGTCCGCTCTATCCCTTGGTGGCCATGGTTCTGGTGAAGCTGGTTCAAAACCTCCTCTTTGAGGCTCTCTGGCAGCAGAATCTGATGAATTTCCTCACCTCCATCTGAGCGGAAAACTCTGCGATACAAGAGGCCATTTCTCTGGATCAACCGACCCCACTGCTGCACCAGTCCACGCACCTGCGTGCTCAGCCCCGGTCTTTCGGTCTGGCTTGGCGTCCTCTGCTCCCGCCAGAACTGAAGGAAGGTGCCTATTGCCGGGTCTGCCTGCTGAAGTGCCTGTAGATCAGCAGTGGTGCGAGAGGGTAAGACAGTTAAAGAGAATTGTGTAGCATGTTCAGTCCTACCTCCCCCAGTGGCTTGCTGTAGGGCCACAGGTACAGCAGTTCCTGGCAGGGTTTGGTCCATCTTGTTGGAGGCTGCAGCGATCGGTTGTCTTGACAGGGCGTCTGCGTTCTTGTTGGTGCGGCCAGGACGATACCGAACGATGTAGTCGAATGCGGAAAGTTCAGCAACCCACCTCTGCTCTGTAGCCCCGAGCTTTGCAGTTTCCAGGTGGCTCAGAGGATTATTGTCCGTCCACACCACACACTTTTGGCCCCACAGGTATTCCCTGAATTTCTCCGTCATCGCCCACTTCATGCCAAGGAACTCCAATTTCATAGAGCTGTAATTCTTTTCCGCAGGGTGGAGGCTTCGACTGGCGTAGGCGATGGGCCTCACTCTGCCATCTTGCTCCTGAGACAGGACGGCGCCCAAACCGCTGTGGCTGGCATCAACCTCCAGGATAAATGGGAGAGAAAAATTAGCAAAAGCCAAAACAGGTGCTGCTACTAACCGGGACTTTAGCGCCTGGAAGCTCCTTTCGCAGCCGTCTGACCAAGCCTCTCCCAGCAATGCACCCTGGCCCCTACGAGTCTTTACCCCAGCGAGTTGAGCCACTAGGTGATGCAGCGGTGCAGCCAGTTTAGAGAACCCCTCCACAAAGCGCCTGTAATAACTGGCAAAACCCAGGAAGGACCTGAGCTCAGAGACAGTTGTGGGGTGAGGCCAGTTAGCAACTGCTGAGATTTTACTAGGGTCAGTGGACACTCCGTTCTCTGAGATGTAGTGCCCCAGGTATTGTACCTCTTTTTGAAAGAAGGAGCACTTCTCCAGTTTGACCTTGAGTCCCTCCTGTCGCAGACGGCTCAACACAAGATCCAGCCGGCTCAAATGTTCTTTCACACTGGAAGAAAAGACAATGATGTCATCAAGGTAGAGCAATAAGGATTGGCAATGCTGGGGGCCAAACATTCTTTCCATGAGGCGTTGAAATGTACTTGGTGCATTACACAACCCAAACGGCATCCTGTTGAATTCAAATAATCCAAAAGGGGTACAAAAGGCAGTCTTTGATTTATCTTCTTCTGCTACTGGTACCTGATTGTAGCCGCTGACTAAGTCCATGGTGGAAAACCACTTGGCCCCTGACAGCGCGTCCAAGGATTCCTCTATTCGAGGAAGAGGAAAGGCATCCTTCCTTGTCTTGCGGTTTAACTGCCGGTAATCCACACACATACGGAGGCTGCCATCTTTCTTCCGGACCAGAACAATGGGGGAGGCGTAGGGGCTACTACTCTCCCTAATAATTTGGGCCTCTAGCAGCTGGTGTATGTGGGCTTTGACCGCATCGTAATCGGAAGGGGGAATACGCCGATACCTTTGTTTGACAGGTACATCATCAAGAAGGGGGATATTGTGAGAGATAAGGTTAGTACAGCCAAGGTCACCCTCAAAAGCAGAAAACACAGACTCATGTTTTAACAACAGTGCTCTCACTTGGTCCTGCTCTGTATCTGGGAGAACAGACAAATCAAGGGCCCTCATCTGTTCTTGCACTGAACCAACTTTCCCTGCTTGAAAGTTAACCGTTGCAGTAACTTTACCTGACTCGCCCTCCACCTCGGTGACCCCTGCTGGTAGGCTTACTACCTCTGTTGTTGACAGTAACCCTAGGGGACAGCGAGAGTGAAGGGTTACTGCAGAAACACCAACATTCACAACAGGTATATAGGCAGTGCCTCGGATAACCTGAACAAGGGCAGGGGAGACTAACAAGTTTTCGGGCAGGTGACTGTCAGCTAAGGGCTCTAAGAGGACTGCACTAGAGGACCCAAACTGAGCAGAGCAGGTGGCAGCTACCACTTTGATAGTGCCACCGGGGATCTGAACTGGTCTCCTACCACGAACCCTAGCCATGCCTGTTGGTGTGCTGGGGGCCTTGATCTTAGCCTGATGGCAGAGTTGCAGTGCTCGCTGCCACGGCTCTGGAGTGGCCTGTACTGCAGAATGAGTGAACATGTCAGGGCCGTACTGGTCAAAAAGCTCGTCATAACAGCTCCGAATGACATTCATACCCAAAATTCCTGGGACCTCAGGGGGGGTGGACTGCTCTGGGGGGTCTTTCACTACCAATATACCCCGCCTAGGAATGGTTCTGCCACACACTTCAACATCGGGTTCCCAATAACCAAGGTATGGGATCTGTAACCCATTTGCCGCTTTTAATTGCAGCCAATGGCAAGGCTGAAGTTTATCTTGAAAATTTTCCCAAAAGAAACTTTCTACAATGGTAGACACCATAGACCCTGTATCCAACAAACACTTAACCTCTATGCCTGCCATCTTGACATTCACCTGAGGGCATGGAGAAATCAATCGGTCTACCACACTATCTTCCACTGAGCCGCTGAGGTCCCCTCCACATGTCTGGCTCTGAACACTGGAGGGAGCTAGTTTTCCGCCTGCTGAGACGTGGTAGCAGCTGCAACCTGGGGAGCACGCACAAAGTTACTGGGTTGGGCAGGGACCCTCTCATTGTCACAGTCGCTAGCATAATGACCAGGCTGCTGACACCGTCTACAAATTACATGGCCTCGATTGGGCCTGGAACGTGAGGGTGTCTGTCTTCTAAGTAAGCTCTTACTAAGCTGATCAATCTGCTCCTGCTGTTTTTGTAACATGGCTGCCAATTCAGCTATCTGCGAGGTAGTGAAATGAACAGAGGGGCAGTCAACTTGACTCACTTTAGAGTTTTGTGCTGCACACAGGGAAGACACAGCGTACCTCTGATTACTGCTGTTTGACTTACCCTCACGTTCCCACCTAATGGCTTCAGTACGGACGTCGAGCAGCGATAGACCAGCATCCTCACGGACCAACCGCTTAAGTTCCCTGCGAAGAGCCGAATCATTCACATTTTCCACAAACTGGTCACGCAATAAGACAGCAGAGTTGAGCATTCTATCAGGAGCACTAGCAACGACTTTCTCCATTAAACAATATAGAGCATGTGAATACTCCTGAAATGATTCACCCTCTAACTGTTTGCGTGAGAAAAATTCTTCCTGCAGGGAGACATAAGATCTGGTGCAACCATAGAGCTCTTTCAGAATCGCAAAAATACGCTCTGGGTCCTCTCTGTCAGCCTGGGGCCTATACCTGATCTCATCCTTAGCTTCTCCTTCTAAATGATCAAAAACAAAATAGGCCTGTTCCTGGGGTCCCAAGTGCCTAGCTCTCATGCTAGCTCGTACCTCCTCTACCCATTCATCTATCCCAATACCATGGGCACCTCTGAACAGGGGACATTTTCTCTCCCTGGGAAGGTAAAGAATGCGCTCAGGAGGAGCAGAGTCATTAGCTGTGGTCGGAGCAGAGTCATTAGCTGTGGTCGGAGCTGAAGTACTTGGTGCTGGCTGTCCATTTGACCGCTCTTGTAGCAGACGGTCCTTGTCTGCCTGTAGTTGCTTTACCAGCTCCCTCAGTTCCTGAAGCTCTTCAGCCATGGCTCCTCAACCCAGCAGGCACCTGGTAACGATCCCACGTTGTGCCAACTGCTGCTTTGTGACCAATAAATAAATAAAACTCACTCGCTTGAATTAAAAGAAAAGACAAAAGAAAAAAAACAAACACACATCTCTGACTGAATCCTGCCGACAACGCCAAGAATTGTAGCCAGATAAGGTCTTGACTGGGACCTTAGTTAACCCAACTTTACAAAAACCCGACAACGCCACCCTAGGAATTTCACCCAGAGAATAATTTTATACACACAGGTAAGCTTCACAAAGGAGCAGAGACGTGGTTTTTAACAAAAGTTTTCTTTCCTTTTAATCTCTCAGTAATGTGTCATCAGAGAATATTAATTTGTATGTGACAAGACATTAGCTGACCGAGTGTATAGGCTTCAGTGATCAAGGTGATCGAACCATAATAAAAAGCTATAAAAAAAACAAGGAGGTGGAAGAGACACTTTACAAGGTGGCGTTAAATTAAAACACAGCAAATAAAACATGCAATCAAATATAAAATAATCACAAAATAAATAAAATCACAGCCACCAAAGAAATACTAAAACCACCTCAACTAATCTAAAAGCAACACAAGATAAAGGGAAGTAAAAGAAATAAATAACACACATTCACCTAAAATCACTGAATAAAACCTAATACAACTCAATGATAAAACAACAAATAAAAGACTCGAGCGAGTAGACTATAGTGTTCGGACGGTCACAAAACAGCAGTGGCAGTCACTGCTGCGGAGACAGAAACACATGTTAATTTTCTGCTCGATCATGTACAAAAACACACACACGGATTAGCAAGGTTACCTTAGCTGTACACCTGAACTATTCAGTATGACGGCGATAGGGAGGACACCCACGGCGTTGCTTCCACAGCGTGTAACGGCACCCAATGACGCAGCAGCAGCAGCAAGGGGAAGAGAGAGTCGGCTAGCATGACGCTACCTGATATATGCCCGGCGCATTTGCGGCTGATTACTAATTTGTTGCCGGTGCGGGGCCGGAAGGGACCGGGGTGCCGCGACTAATTGCCACACAGCGACACCGAGCGGCAGAGCGGACCCAACCTGCCGGTTACACTAACATTTATTGACAAGTTCCTGAAGACATAGCTAACACTCGACAGCACCGCTGATTTACAGATCCAACGAGCCCACAGATCTATCGGCCCAAAACCTCAAGATGAAGCAGTTTCCAGGTCTATTCTAGTCAACTTCCAGAGGTATGATACTAAAGACAAAATACTCAAGATGGCTTGGTCAAAGAAAATCACTTGTAACGGGAAATCAGTCACATTTGCACACGACTTCCCCACCGAGATTAACAACAGACTCCGGGAGTACAGGGATATAAAGAAGATACTTAAAGAAAAGCAGATACGTTTCCAGACCCCCTACCCTGCCCGAATGAAGATCCACTGGGAGAACGGACCGCGCCTCTACAACAGCGCAACAGAAGTATCCGAGGACATGAAAAAGAGAGGCTTTAAGCTTGACTTGCAGCAAAAAACCACCATCAACTGGGAGCAGAAACTCACCCAGGGCATACGCTGGAGTACAACGGACGGAGACCGAACCACATGGGCCCGGGAGAAGCTCAGAGATTTTCAGCGGCAGTAATATAAACATTAATAGAGCTAATATTACAAGGTACTGTTCACATAACTCCAAATAATGCAGATAATATAAAATACCTCACTCTGATACACACACACACACACAGATCCAAGTCAAATTTAAACTCTACAGGTTGCACTTTCATTAACCATTTTCTTATTTACTTATTATAAACAGCACCATTTATTTTTATTCTGATAAATATTTACCTTAAATGGCTTAAATAACCCAGTTAAGAGGAATAAAGTAATGACTAAAATGAGAAGGGAGAGTAATAAAGTTATATTATTGCAGGAAACCCATCTATCCCGAAATGAACATGAAAAATTGAAAAGATTTGGATATAAAAACACATTTTATAGCACATTCAAAACAGGTCATAAATGAGGTACGGCAATCTTAATACATAACTCAGTTAATTTTGAATAATTAGGGAGATTGGGGATAGTGAAGGCAGATATATACTGGTACAAGGCAAAATAGAAAATCACCTGACCACACTCATTTCAGTTTATTTACCCCCACAAAGTGATCAAAACATTATAAAAAAGCTCCTTGAACTGATTGGTTCAGAATCTCAAGGCACACTAATATGTGCAGGAGACTTTAACACAGTAATGAACAGCAAATTAGATACAACTAACAGTAAGAGAAATATAACTCCTCAAACTAAAGTACTGAGGAAAGGTCTAGATGAAATGGGCTTGCTTGACATTTGGAGGGATCTTCACCCGACAGACAAAAGCTACACCTTCTACTCGGCTCCCCATGCAGCACATTCAAGAATAGATTATTTTTTTTATAGTTAGTATATATATAGTTATATATAGTTCGTCCTTTTAAGTAAGGGATATGATGACTTCTTCCACCACTGAAGAATATGCACAGTACATGAAATGCATACCACTCTGTAATTTGCCAAGGCCAGGGATGTTCTGCGTCCAGAATGCTATCCATGCACAGCGCTTGCTTGGGTGGAACAAGGCTGTTACTCTGCTACCATGGCCTTCAAAGTGGTCTTCTGTTGTCTTATTTTTCTGCGAATCCTATTTCGACCTTTGTTGCTGTCTGAAAACCACAGAATAAATCCACATTAAATATTTTAAATACAAAGTCCATGACCTTGTTTAAGATACAGCTGTCACAACAGAATGACAATACATTTGCCAAACAGATGGATCATAACAGATTTACTAATAATAACTAAATGCAACTCAATTTATTATGATATTGGAGAAGTCACTTTTTGAGGGGGAAGGTGGGGGTCCAATGCATTAAATGCTACTTTATAGAACTGTATAAACATTGTTATAGTAAAGTGAGTATGGAGACATTTCAGACTGTGATCTGAAAAGGCGTAAAAGGTTAGCATACCATTTTTCTGGTAGAGGAGTTGAGCTCTCGTCTTGATGCTGGTTGTGAGGGCCTCAATCTTCTTACACAAAGCTTGTGGTGTGCCTTGATGGTCGGTTTCTCCTAACAAAAGTGATTGTAGGCAGCGTCAACTTCACAAACGAGACCGATGTTTCTCCATGTCAGATAATGTTTCACGTCCATTCTTTCACTTCTTGCACAAATTCTTCCACAGCTTGTTCATCCAGTTGATGCTGGGCTTTCAGGGTTTCCAGGGGTCCGTTTCACAAAGCAGGGTTAACAAACTCTGAGTTTAATCCTAAACTCTGAGTTGATCTACCCTGAGATAGAAAACTCTGAGTTTTTGGTTCCAGAACAGCTGATTTGAGTTAGTTTAATCAACTCGGAGTAGTTTCACCTTGAGTTAAGCGCGTGCGCCACAACTATAAAAAGCCAGCATCAATGGAGGCTTCATTTTTTACCCCGCTCGAACAGGAGATTTTAATTCGCTCATACGGCGAGTTTGAACCAATTTTTAAAAAGTGCAACACCGCTGCGGCGGCAAAAGAGAGGGAGACGGCATGGGAAAACATTGCTGCTCGGGTCAATGCGTAAGTTTAAATGTAGTCCTTTGCAATCAAAATAAACGAAAATACAGGGGGAAACTGCCTGAATGGTTGCCTATTAATTTATTTCATTTAGGTGTAATCCGGCGGGAGAGAAGCGGACTTGGCAGCAGCTGAAGATGAAATATAAAAACATTGTTCAGACAGGTAAGACCTCGGCATAATCTCATGGAGGTAGCTTACCTCATTTTAATCATGTTTGTTTCACACACAAATGTCTTATCTAGGCCCATATCATGCTCTGTTAAATAATTAAGCCTATTTAAACTAACGCAGACTTCTACTCAGCCAACAGAAAGAGGGCAGATGCCCGTAAAACGGGTGGTGGCCC
This sequence comes from Lagodon rhomboides, assembly GCA_039737535.1. Taxonomy (NCBI): domain Eukaryota; kingdom Metazoa; phylum Chordata; class Actinopteri; order Spariformes; family Sparidae; genus Lagodon; species Lagodon rhomboides. The sequence goes on from CM077805.1 coordinate 21,675,851, forward strand.
CACACCGCCACCTCTCATGGAGGCAGAGGAGCTGGCCCTGAGCCAGAATTTTGGAAGGCCGGCAGCTGAGGGAATCCCTGGAGGGACCTCCTCTGAGCCCACCTCCCAGGACACTAGTGCTTTTATAAAATGTAATATGCCTAGGTCTGTACATCTTTTTTAAAGCCTATTAATACAAATATTTCTTTTACATCTTTTTTTTTTTTTTTTTTCCTTTTGTCCCAACAGATTCTGATGGTGCAATCTGCTTGTTGGAGCCCCCTCACGCCACCACAGACTTTGTAACTGTAAGTAGGCAGTACTCCAAAGATTTTGCCAAATGGTAGTTTAAGTATAAGCCTACTGAAACATATCACTCATCTAGGATGAAGAAGATGAGGAAACCATGTCTGCTGCCTATACAGAGGGGGATCCAGAAAGGCCTATAGAGGTAACATCTCGATATGTTACTGATAGCCTAGTTCTCTTCCCATTCACATTTCTTAACATTTTGGTGGAATCTAGCTTGTGACATTAGCCTACACTGAAGTATTAACACATTCTCATCCTTTTTTAACAGAGCATGGCTGGGCAGCAGCAGGAGGGTCCATCAACTTTCACTGCACAGATTGACACAGTGAGATGGATGTTCAGTAAACACCAGAGGTTCATTCTGAGGAATTCATGTGCAACTGTATAATTTAATGTCCTCCTTATGTATTCCCAGTTGACAGTAAAAGAGGTTTATCAGATCCACCTGCTGAAAAAAATTTAAAAAAAACTGATAAAGAAATGGTCTACTTGGACCGCCAGATTAGGAAGACCGATCTGGAAATTGAATTACTGGAGCACAAGTTAGAGGTGAGTGCATGGTCACAGATGAATTATGTTAATTATGTTAACTATTGGAACATTAACTGAACTACCTCTTGTATTTGTAGGAAATAAAGAAGACCAAATGAAATTTGTATTATATCTTTATTTGATTGCTGTGGTGGTGGTGATGATGATGGTGACTTCAAGTCTAAAGTGGTTATTGCATATGGTGTCTGACAGGGTTTCCTCTACATGTAATTGATTGTGGCGCACCGCCACGGCAAAATAAAAGCAGCCACACCTTCAGAATAATGTTGTTGTTGTTGTTGTTGTTTTTGTTTTGTTTTTTTACCTTGTTTTTATGTTGTTTTATGTTTATATTAATGTAAATTATTGTATGAAATGTGATTTTGGCACAAAACTACGCTGCAAATAGCTACCCTTATTTTGAAAAACCAACACCGGAGTCACCACCTGCCTGTCTGGCTGCGGCGCCCGAAAGACGAAGAGAGTAGAGACAACAGTCCGACGTGGAGGGAGAGAAAAGGGTGAAAGACACATTCTATGCAGGAAGAGATGTTTATTTGACTGTATTCAGTATAGACTAAGTCTAAGACTAAGACTAAGACTGGACTAGTTTAGTTATTCAACCCTCTGGGGTCGACGGACGCGCCGGCTCGTCCAAATCACGTGACCGCGTTAAGAAGACGGAGCAGCGAGATTTATTCTCCGTTTCAACTTGTGGCTAAAGTGTGGACTTCAAACTATATACCAGTTTTTAAATTGTATTGATAGGCCGAGTAAAACCGGACTTGTGATAAATAATGGACGCTTTTTCGCGAATATCGCCGTCACGTTTGGTGCGTGTTTGGTGCAGGAAGTAACGGTAAAAACGGGCTTTCCTCAGTAACGTGTCCGCAAACAGAAGGCGCTTGCAAGCAAAAAACACGTGATACCCCTTTCCTATTGGTGGAAAAAGCCACCACATCAACCAATCACAAAATTATATGGCAAAGCACGTGATTTGGTTGCTGGGGAACAGGGGGAAGTTGTGGGGAGGGACGGCGAAGAAAGAGTGACAGCGATACTGACAGCGACAGAGACAGCGTTAGTGACAGCGAGTTTTGAGAGTTGAGACTTTTGTGACATTTGGCTTGTTTTGAGGGTATAGATAGTGTGTAGTTTAGTGTGTAGTGTAGTCGTTTTTTTGTTTTGTGTGTCAAAACAATGAGTAGACTGTTGAACGAGGAGCAGGCAGTGCAGCTCCTCATTGAGCTGTGAGGACCTGAGGGAGGCCTGAGCCTGAGGCATTGCCTGCATTAAAATGTAAATAGTTACATATAACTTTGTAAATTTCAAAAACTTATGTACAAATTTAGCAAACAACAAATTAAATTTGCATTCTAAGTAATAAAAATGGTTCGTTAAACATATTTGTGGTTTTCACAGTAAAAAATCTACTCGGATTTTATGAGTTTTGTGTGATTTTAGGTCCACTGTACTAATACAGTATGTCAAAATTAAAAAATAACTGTACAGTCACATACGTGAGGTTGTGCTGAAGAAAATGACACCAAACAAGGCAAGGTAAACAGTTTTTAAGGTGAAATATAAAGGTAAAATCAAAAGTAGTCAAAAACGGCCAATTATACCCTGGACCCCATATCTTTAATTTGTTGTTGTTGTGTTTGTTGTTTTGGCCGAGTGATACTCCAAGATCCTATTTTCAATTGTTATTTTCAATTCATGTAACGGAAACCCTATAGTAAACATTCAGTTTGAAATAGTCATAATTTCACATTTCAAAATTCATGTTGTCGTCGTCGTCACCCCCCCTCTTCCACTCGGGCAGACCTCCCCCACGGTTTAAAAAAATCCTGGAGGAAACCCTGATCTGATTATAGGTCTGGGTCCGTATAGGACGGCGTCTGGGTCCGGACTCGGACCGCGGTCCGGCTGTTAGTGACCTCTGCTCTAGAGACAGGCTCTCTGTGGAGGGCAGCATTACACCGGACGGTGTACAGCCTGCTGGAATTGAAGAAGAAGAAGAAGAAGAAGAAGAAGAAGAAGAAGAAGAAGAAGAAGAAGAAGAAGAAGAAGTTCGCTCTTAGCGCTTAAGAAGCTCTTAAGCGCTAAGAGCTTCTTAGGAACGCTCTGAAAGAAGGACGTGTTTCCCAGAGTCGTTCTTAGCTTAAGAAGATCTTTCACTAAGAGGGAAGTGTAAGATCGCCCTGACCCACTCTTAACAGCCTTCTTAGCGACCAAACGCTCAGTGCAGCCGCATCAGTGAAAGTTATATCGGACACTCAAAGGAATACTAAAACCATGCGTAATGATGAATGTGCACTCATAGCTGCAGAACACTGAAGCTAGAAAAATAATAGCATAAGAAGAAAAATAACGATAAAAGTATTGCGGGATCTCGCAATACTTTTTGCGAGATCTCGCAAAAGTTTTTGCGAGATCCCGCAATACTTTTTGCGAGATCCCGCAATACTTTGCGAGATCTCGCAATACTTTTGCGAGATCTCGCAAAAAAAAAAAAGTCCATCCATGTCCCTTTAGGGGCTCCGTACCCATGTGTTCCTGTAGCTACATAAATAAAATAAATCATCATTACTAGGCTATCACTCGTTACGTTTTCACACACATTCGGCATCTGCATATGAGTTTACAGTAGCTATAAAAACATCAACCACCCTGTGGTATTTCACAGGTATGAGGGAAACTGACAGGTGTAACTGAACTCAGCTGGAACCTCATCAAGAGAGTCTCCACCTGCTAGTCTATATAAAGTCCACGCGTGTGAGACACCATGGCTGCAATACAGCATATTCTCGCTGCTAACCAACAGCGTCGCCGTGCGCGAAGCCAGACGGTGTACAGTATAGGCTATAGATGCTTTTGTGCGTCAGCGCTTCTCCCCACTCGACGTGCTGTCGGACCGGGCTGTCCAGGCCAAGTACCGGCTTCCCCGTGAGGAGATCCAACGCCTCGTCACGCTCGTGTCACCACACGTCCAGAGGGCAACCCGCTGCAATTTTGCCATCAGCCCGGAGGTGCAGCTCCTGGCCGCGCTACGTTTTTACGCAGTGGGGAGCTTCCTGGAGGTGGTGGGGGACGGCACCGGCCTCAGCAAGGCATCGGTTTCACGGAGTGTGGCAGCCGTTACACCGATCCTTCTGCGCCATGCCCGGAGACACATCAAGATGCCCACCACGCGGGACGAGGTCCGCCAGGTCCACCGTGGATTTCACGCAATGGCTGGAAGGGTGTGACAGGGTGTTGTGGGTAACTTAAGCGCTGATAAAGTGGTGGGTGATCGATTTGCTTGGCATCGATTGATTTATTTTTCAGCACCACGTCGGTGGACAGCTCCCACTAAGAGCTTCTTAAGAAGCTTCTTTGGCGGGATCTTAAGAAGGCAGTTAAGAACGCGTCTGATCTGGGAAACGCGGCCAATGCCGGTTCGTATCAACAGTATCCAGACAGTAAGTGTCAGCATATGGTATTTAATAAATGTGAAACACTTATACTTTTGCTGCATATAGTTGTATTATTACCCGGGGCGATGGACTAAGCAAGTAACATATATATTTATCCACAAATAGTTTTTATATTTTATTTTATTTTAATTAATTTATTGGAGAAACAGTGTAAACTCAGCAAAACGAGGTAGCAAGATAGTTTCAGAGGAGGTTGTTTTCCTGTTTGATAAGTGACATGCAGCGTACATATATACGTTTCTATTCTAAACGATCCTAAAAGTTTGACCCAAGTATATAAATCTATTAGGAATTACGGCTGTTGTAACGTAGCCAGCAAAGTGTGCATCACCCGCTCATTCAAAAACATAATTCTCAGCGTGGTCTAGTGCAGCAGTTTAAAATGAGTGATAGCATCATACCGGTAATTTTGATTATTATTACCAGCTCGACGCTGACATGAACACGCCATATCAGTATAAAGGAGAGCTTGTCAACAAGCTTTTGTATTGTACCATTTGTTTGGTTGAAGTTGTTGTTCAAATTTACAGTCAAACTGTTCCTACAGTCACAAAGGTCAAAGTTTCTTAATGAATGAACATCATCCCGAACAGGGCATAAACTCTACCAACATACTAAATATAATCTATAAAGAAATGAACTAATGCAGTGCAGTGAAAGCCATGTGTATGGGTTCCTACTGATGGTCTACTCATGTGCCATCAACAACAGGTTTCTTCTCAGTAACAGAAATTATTTTGCCATATACTGGACCATGAAGTCACATGACCCTTATGTTTTTGATGAAACTTACATTCAGTTGTGACTTTTTAAAAAAAAAATGTATTTAACAAATGTCAATCATCCTGTCTAGGTTACAGTCGACACCTGGCTGAAAAATACAACCTGACAGTGCCAGAGGCTGTAGCCAAGTTCAAAAGGGGACCGCAGTATGAACCATTGTAAGATTAATATGTAAAGAATTGATGAAAGGCATATTTCAATGTGTACTGAATGAAGTATATTGCAACATCTAATTGAAAACCTTTAATGTTCTTGTTTTGACAGTGAACTAAAAGTGATGCAAGAAGACTTGATGGGGCACTTATCAGAGGAGGCAACAGTGAAGCTTCAAGCATTCAGTCATAGAACGAAACAAGCTCTCTCCTCTGAGGCATTTCTCAGCCGGCACTAATGTCTTCTGATTCTCAAATCAGCCAATAAAATGTGGAAAAGCCTTGAAATGTTAAATTAACCCCTGGCAGTATGCATTTAGAGGAGATGTTTCCTCTTTGTCGAAGCTATGTTTGCGACGTGAGTCACTGTCAAAGTCTATCACTTGGAGTGTGTGTTTTTAAGAAAACAAATGACACAAGCTACAAAACATGTCATCTCAGTTCTGTGTAACCCATGTTGTAACCAACATTATGGAGCTAAATTGTAATTTTTTTGTCACAGTGGCTGCTGTTAAAAAGTTAAACCATTTAATTGTAGTTTTGTTAAAGTTACATTGCATTCAATTAATATAATTTTTATGTCTGTAATTCATGCAGTAATGTAACATTAGCCTATATGCAGTGGAGCACGGAAAGCTCCGCTCCCATTGAAATGCTAATTAGATAAAAGTGTGACGTATAATCTGGAAAATGTAGGCTGCTTAAAAATATTAAGTAATTTTACTCGGTGCAGAAAATACCCCTGTTACTGTCGAATCAGCCAATAAAATGTGGGAAGCCTTGAAATGTGTTGTATTTTTTGTATTTATTATATATTAAATATAATATTTGTACGCTTTTGAATACATTTATTATAGGGCAAAGAATGTGTAAGCATAAACCACTGACGTTTTTGCACCTGAACCGTGCTCAAAACAGTTAGTATCTACTATGGGCTCATATCCCTTTAAGAAGAGCGTGTGGTGGGAGTGTCGTGTAGTGACGTCACTACACGACACGCCCACTACACGACACGCCCCTCTCTTGCAGCTTACAGACAGATACTGGCCGCGTTTCCCAGATTCGCTCTTTTCTTAAGCGCTAAGAGCTTCTTAGGAACGCTCTTAAGAGCGCTCTGAAAGAAGGACGTGTTTCCCAGAGTCGTTCTTAGCTTAAGAAGATCTTTCAATAAGAAGGAAGTGTAAGATCGCCCTGACCCACTCTTAACAGCCTTCTTAGCGACCAAACGCTCAGTGCAGCCGCATCAGTGAAAGTTATATCGGACACTCAAAGGAATACTAAAACCATGCATCGTGATGAATGTGCTCTCATAGCTGCAGAACACTGACGCAAGAAAAATAATAGCATAAGAAGAAAAATAACGATATAAAAATAAAGAATTGCCCATGTGTTCCTGTAGCTACATAAATAAAATAAATCATCATTACTATCACTCGTTACGTTTTCACACACATTCGGCATCTGCACGAGTTTACAGTAGCTATAAAAACATCAACCACCCTGTGGTATTTCACAGATATGAGGGGAACCGACAGGTGTAACTGAACTCAGCTGGAACCTCATCAAGAGAGTCTCCACCTGCTAGTCTATATAAAGTCCACGCGTGTGAGACACCATGGCTGCAATACAGCATATTCTCGCTGCTAACCAACAGAGTCGCCTTGCGCGAAGCCAGACGGTGTATATAAATGCTTCTGTGGGTCAGCACCCCACTCGACGTGCTGTCGGACCGGGCTGTCCAGGCCAAGTACCGGCTTCCCCGTGAGGAGATCCAACGCCTCGTCACGCTCGTGTCACCACACGTCCAGAGGGCAACCCACTGCAATTTTGCCCTCAGCCCGGAGGTGCAGCTCCTGGCCGCGCTGCGTTTTTACGCAGGTGGAGGTGGTGGGGGACGGCACCGGCCTCAGCAAGGCATCGGTTTCACGGAGTGTGGCAGCCGTTACACCGATCCTTCTGCGCCATGCCCGGAGACACATCAGGATGCCCACCACGCGGGACGAGGTCCGCCAGGTCCACCGTGGATTTCACGCCATGGCTGGGAGGGTGTGACAGGATGTTGTGGGTAACTTAAGCGCTGATAAAGTGGTGGGTGATCGATTGATTTATATTTCAGCACCACGGCGGTGGACAGCTCCCACTAAGAGCTTCTTTGGTGGGATCTTAAGAAGGCAGTTAAGAACGCGTCTGGGAAACACCCCTATCTTAGCGCTCCGTCTTAGCCGAACCCTTCTTAAGAGCCTTCTTAAGTCCTTAAGAACGATCGAATCTGGGAAACGCGGCCACTGTTGGTTGCTGGGGCACTTTAGCCAGCTCTGCTTTTGATTGGTCCTTTTCACGCGCAAACGTGATTGGTTATTGTACTAGACACTTAACAAAATAAACGACTGTTTCCAGAAACTTCTCTGTGGTCCGCCGCTGGACATGGCCTGTCGCTCGTTGGCCTGTCAACCGAAAACCTGCTAATTAAGTTACGTGAGGCAGGTGTAGAGGTGACTGAAGTCGAAGCCCAGAGATTCAGAGATAAATTCACTTTCAAACAACAGTGTAATGTCAGTTGACAAAATGCTAACGTTTTTAACGTTAGTGCGCTAGCTGATTCAAAATGGTTATAGCCCGCCCGCTAACGCAGCTAACGCTTATAAGTAAGTAAGTAAGTAAGCAAGGTGAAAATGATGCTGTGCTGAATACTGTCTGGATGGTCCCATATAATTGTTAGCCTTCAACCATTATTCAATTACCCAGTAAATTACTTCTTCAGTACTGACATAAACTCAATTTGAAAACATTATAATTTTTTTAATGTTTGAAAGGATAAAGTACAGTTGTTTTTTTTTTGTTTTTTTTTATCAAGTGCATTTGTGCACAATGATATTTAAAATCTTACACTTACATTGTGGGGCCTGAACTCCACATCAGAACAGTCGCATTCTAATCATAACCAACAATTTCAGCAATACAATATATAAAGAAAGACAGAATATTCAATAAAAGTCGAGCAAGGTAGATATAAATGTGCTTATTATTCCATATAGTGTAAATTTACATTTTATAGTGGAGAGGCTATCATGTTAATCTGATTTGCTTGTCTTTTTTTCTTTTCATTTTGAATAGTGTGATCCTGCCACTCCATACCCAACCAATCCAGTTGACGGATCTAGACTGGAAAATGGCCTTCACCAGGAGAGCTCCGAATGTTGTGAAAGTGGACGGCATCGAATTGCGTCACAGCTCAGCAATTGACGAGGGAATTATCTCTGCTTTCTGTGCTTACTTTGTGTTCAATCTAGCATTTCCATGACACCTGAAGAACACACTGATGTTTTTCCAAAGGCACATCACCAAAATAGTTGTGGATGGTGATACGCCTCTGCCAATAGGCAAGTAAACCTCCTCTATTGACTCCACCATGCCTCGTCTACACCAAGTTCCAAGTATTTGACACTTATTCTGTGGATAACAATTTATATGTCACACTTGGACATAGTAGGCCTATTTAAAGATGTACAAAACTGACAAGTGAAGATCTTCTGTCACGAGTGTTATTTTCATGTATGCAATTTTAAGGTTGGTGGAGAATGGACTTGCCTGCAATGAATAATTTTACATTGTTTAAAGTTAAATGAAATTGAAATGTGAAAATAAAAAATACATAAATAAAAATTAAATTAAATAAATTTAAAGATAGATAGATAGATAAGATAAATTTAAAATGTATTTGTCTTTTGTATAATCCAGATACACAAAAAAATATATAAAATAGATAATTGTACTATACTGTATACTGTATAAAGGCGAATTTTGTACCCTTTTTAAAGGTCCATTTTTGTGCTTAAAAATAAGAGTACAAAACCATTACCTGCCTTTTAGAGTTGATCTCCAAAATAGACTCGTAGCAGGTGTACACAATCAGAGCAGTGGTTTGAGGTAATAGCACCCTGAATCTCATCTCTAATCTTAAATTCCCATTGGAAACGGGGGATAGGGCATCAGCATCTTCCCCGGCGTCGAGATTAAAGACAAACAAAGAGTATCCTTGCTCAAACTCTCTCCTGTTGATACTCAGAGGTAAATCCTTCAAGTGTCTTCCTGTAGCTGTAAACATGTTGTAAAACTCTCTGACAGACGCACCGTTGTTTTTTCAGGCTGAAAAGCTTTGGCCGGCACCTGTCTCCCATCCTGACACAAGGCCAGGTACTCAACATCGTTATGAATAAAATTGAAAGGAGACAGATCCCTCCTGCCTGTAAAAGCTTCGTGGTGCACCATACCAAGCACCACATACTTTGGCATAGTACCCAGAAAGAGATTCTCTTGGTTGCATATCCTGGAGTTTTGCGGGATGTTCACGCGTGACAGAGGGTAGAGAGCGTTCCCCTTTGTCAAGGCCACAGCGTGACCTTAGCGCAAGGCTGGGGAAACTGTGACTTTTTTCATAAACAGTGCAGCCCCCAGTACTTTTACACGGAAGGTGCTGTTGGCTGCACCCATGAGGCAGAAAGCATCGGGCTTAATTTTCAAGTCCACAGAGTTCAAAAGAAGCCTTTCGCTGAATAATATATTGCCGTGGAGAGGTCCAAGCAGGTGGAGTTCTCTGGACTGCGCTGTAAAACCGGCTCTCTGACTTAGACCTCGGTTGGGACCGTTGACAGTCACCACGGAATCTATAGATCCAGCTGTGTCTTTGTAAAATAACCCGGAGCTAAACTGTGTGTAGGCTGGCTTCTGAAAAGTTGAGCAAGGCCTCGATCATAGACCTGTAAGGATGAGTGGCGCTGGACTGTGATATCAGTCTATCCCCCAGAACAATATCGCAATTGTATTCAGAGGATAATTGACTAAACCTACAGGCGCGTCAACTACCAGATTTGTCCCGGTTGGTAATTTGCACCCTGAGGTGGAGCAAGGTGTCATTTAAATCCAGATAATTTTCACTGTCCCCGGGTATAAAAAACTCTATAGGGCCTGTATCTGTAATGGCTGACAAAGGCAAGACCTCTGTGTAGAGTTTCTCATCTATAGACAACTGCGTCATGGGAGCTGAAAATAAATCCAGCTCTGCCATGCTGCACTCTTCCGATTTGTGATGCAATAAGGCCATCTTTTCTTTTCTATTAAAAATCCTCTGTCTGTGTGTGTGTGTGTGTGTGTGTGTGTGTGTGTGTGTGGTGTGTGCGTGTATGTTGATGGGATAATAGGCAAATTTATTTAGAGAAATATGTCTCCGGACCCTAGGTTTCCGGCAGCTGCGGACCTCCTTCTCTTAACACGACTTCTCCCTACTGATTTCTTTTTTGCACTGCGTCTGTTTTTTGCAGACCTTGCTAAAACACGGTCCCCCGGGGTTCTCTTTTGTGGTCTTCGGGCTAACACCATAATACCTCATGAGCCTTCTTGAGAATAATCAGGGTCCTCTTGTCCGCCAGATATTCTGCTCATGGCGTGAGAGACGGCCTGTGAGGCTATGTTTTTAGCCGCTGTTTTTAGATGAGGTTTAGCAATGGCAAAACCTTTCTTAATTAGAGGCGATACAAAACGAAATAACCTTGAAAATACAGAGCCTATCCCTCTACTGTACATCACGGGAGCCCCATAAAAACCGGGGAGGGCTCCCCCAGCCTGATTTTCATAATAATTCACAAAACGGTGAGGGTCAAGGGTGTGATGCAGCATTTTGTCACTGAGAAGGAATGGGTCTAAAATGTAATTTTACCACTGTCTTGTCAAAGGTAAAGTTGATCGGTTTATTCTGATCCGTTATAATCTCGATAGCAATATTTTCAATGTGTTTCTTTGTAATCACATCCCCGTATGTACCTTTTACATCAACGATTCTCAGGAGAGCAGCGTAAGCGTCACCCACCATCTGATGCTTTACTATGTCACTGTAACAAAAGAGGTGATAGAATCCTGCCTTTATATCTGGCGGATGGGTAGACAACCTCTCGTTGAAAATAACCCATTCCCCGGGAATTACGCCCATAATATAAGCGAGGGGTGGATAAAAACGCAGGTGAACTTGCGCCCCCGCCTGATATTCATATCTCTTTTGAACGCTGCTATAGTGTAGTTGCACATCCGATCCGATTTTTCTTAGAAAAGCGTTCATCTCATGTGTAAATTGAGTTATGTTACTGTAATAACCTCCTCTAATCTTTTGCCGAAAGACCTCGGGTTCTGATGTGGTGTCCTCGGGTGGTTTATTTCTCCATTCAAAGAACCCCACGTCTATAACCAGGTGTGAGGGTAGGAGATTTCAGTCAACGCTACCTGCCAGGGACCCTCTAAATCTATATGTTGGGCTAAATCCACCCGAAATTTGGAGGCTGTGTTATTGAGGCTGGCATTAGAGGGCAGGGTGAAGTAAAAACCCTCCTTGAGCCGATGGTCCATGACAAAGTACTTGTAGTAACAGAGTGAAGGCCGTGGCAAGGTAGAGAAGCGGTTATGCGTTTTTTAGATCCTTGACCTTGACCCAGCTGTTGAACTTTTCAGGCCAATTTTTCCACCGTACCAACGTCTGCTTCTCGCCACGCACCACTCTCCTGTCTAAAATTTCATCCACTTGGTAGAGTTTGTCAGGAGTTACCAGCACTTTTTGCAACTCTGCTTCGTAAAAAGTCCCCTATATAGGCTCCCCGTCAAAATCTTTGAGTTTGTAAACAGGGGGTCGACGAGGAATGCATTCAGATATAGTAAACAACTCGTCGGAAAAGCTCTGCTCATACTTTTTGTCAAACACGCCTCTCAGTTTAGATATTCTCACCAGATCCCCCTGATTAAAATTAAGTTTAAACTTTTCTTTGTAACGGAGAGGAAAAGAACCGTAAAAGTTTTGAAAAACTTGAGGAGTATTTTCAGCCGTGACCTGCGCAGGGGTCATTTTTATACTCTTGTGATAGCTGTTGTTATAACTTTTTACCAAATCCTGCAACACATCCAAGTATCTACGTGGCTGTGAAATACCTCCACATTCTCGTTTTTAATGTGCGGTTAAATCTCTCCACCACCGATGCTTTTAGATTGCTCCCTGTGGCAAAGTGATTAACGCCGTGTTTTTTAATCAGACTCTTAAAATTTCTGTTGAAAAAATCTTTACTGGCATCTGTCTGTAACTTTTAAGGGGTTTGGCTCTCTAGCAAAACAGATTCAAAGGCCCTGACAACCTCGGGGGCTGATTTTCTCTTTAAAACCCTTACGTAGGCCTTTTTTGAAAATACATCTATAACTGTCAAGAGATAATTGTAACCATCATTGTGTTTCACCAATGCCTGCCTTGTGATAACAAAGGTGTGCCTGAAACTGAACCAGAGGTCGGAGTACAAACACTCTATTACGGGTAAAATGTACTCTGGCCGGTTTATGGAGAGTATAAGTGTCCTGTCCTGAGAGGAATTCTTTGACTTTTTCAATATTTACTTTTTTACCAGTTTCATCCTGCACAGCTCTGTGCAGTCTATCTAACCCTCCAAAACTCCCAGGGTGAGAAGGATTATAATACACTTTTTTCATCACACGTTTCTCAGACATGTTTACCCCACGTCCCTCCAAAGTTTATGAAAAAAACATCAGACATGGACAACATTTTATGGGTTTTTATTCACATGGCATCACAAATTTTTATTTTTAAAGACATTTTGTTATAAAAATAAGAAAGTTAAACTTCTACACATCAGTTATGAAAATAACACATTGAAAAAACATTATAAGTATAGTATAGTAAAAATAAAACATAGATCAAACATTTTGTTATAAAAAATAAGTAAGTTAAACTTCTACACATCGAAAAATAACACATTGATCAAACAAAGATTGAAAAAACATTTTGCTATAAAAATAAGTATTTTAAAGTTCAACACATTAGCTATAAAAAAAATAATACATTAATCAAACAAAGATTGAAAAAAAAACATCTTGCTATAAAAATAAGAAATTTAAACTTCTACACGTAAGATATAAAAATAAAAAACTAAGACTGAATGGTACCCAGGGCTCTCCTCAGTACAGCGCTATCAAAGGTGTCTCTGAGAATATTGTGTATTTTTCACAATTCTGCCAAGACGTCTGTTGTGATGTTGTTTAGTACACGCTGACTTATTACATCTACAAACAATGCATACAGTGTAAATAGATGACCCAGGTGCTCGGCATTCATCTCTCTGATGATTTTATTAAATGTTGACGAAAGTATAGACTGAGTACAGTTGAGACACTTTTTGCCTCTCCATTTTTGAACAGATATTGCATAAAAACTATACACTGAAAATAAGTGATTTTTCATATGCTGTTTAATTCGTTTGTATACTAAGTTATTATTGATGAATATCATTTATCATTTGTTTATTTTTTCCACAATGACGTCATAAACATGAGGTGCACTTTTACCATGGTACCGTCTCAACCATACCCCATATGAGTACAGTTGAGACAGTACCATGGTACGGTTGAGACACCTATTGAAACCCATTGATTATGATTGAACATCAATTGTAAATGCAATCAACTGATAAAAAAATGACAGTTTGACAAGATATTTCAATATAAATGCATTACTCTTCATTGAAATTAAAAACAATGGAATATTATTGTTAACAAGCAATAATACAAAATAGGTATAATAATAGGCATAGCACAAGAATAAAAACATAAACAAAAAGTCCATACATGCTACACAACATAACTAACACATACACTGCATGCCTTTTTATTTCTAAACTTTCTAAAGTAGGCTAGGCTACACATCCCATAAAGGCTGTATCAACTGTACCCCTTCTACCACCTTGCCTATTACACCACTTGCTAAATTATCCTTACATCATCCATGGTTAAAAAGATGTCCATTAATATAACACAGTTCAAGTGTCACAAATATTAAATTTTATTTTAACTTTCTTTGTTTGTGGTCTTATTATGACTTATAACATGCTAGTGTTACGCTGCACAATTTAACAGCATGTGATGTAATAGAACTCTATCACGGGTACAGTTGAGACATTGTGTCTCAACTGACATTGTGTCTCAACTGTACCCCGCTGACCACATTGTGTATTTCTCTAGATTGTGCAGTGATCTAACATGCCAGGATAACATGAAATATGTGAGTTTTTAGGGCACATAATAACGTTTGCAATGATGTAAGTTATGTTTGATGGTTACAAAAGGATAATGAGCTATTCATTGTGGAAGGGACATGGTAAAGTGAAATTCTTACCTTAGCAAAAAGACTTTTGCTGATATCTTTGGACTGGAGAGTATAACACTCTTCAAATTTCCCACCACCAAAGAGGATGCTAATATGCATGTGCTGAGTAAAAATGGAGGCTCAGCCTTGCAGCATGGGCAAGATATTTAGGGTGTTTCAACTGTACACATGTCTCAACTATACTCACTCCACCCTACATTGGTCGACTAGCATCAAGGTGCTGTCTACAACTGTATCGAGCCAACTCCAACATCTTTTCCATTTGAGTAACCTCAATGAAGGGGGAGGAGGGGGGTTCTTGTTTGACCTTTGTATAGAAGGAGGGGGTTGTCTACAAAACTGTTTTCACCCACATAATGTCCCTGAAGGCTCTGCTAGCCACAAACAGTAGCCTAATATCATTGCCATTTTCCTCAACCACTTCCATCTAAGCTCCAAGAGGAAGGCGTAATGCTGTCTGAAATACACCGCAGTCACTGCTGAAGTACTCCAGGACAAATTCGTCCACTCGGAGAGGCTCAAATCTGCAGGATTTGACTTTATCATCAAAAGTGAGCTAATGTCCAAATTCGACTTCAAGAACAAGGTAAACCACATTTTCCATCATATTTATCCTAATTCAAACATTTTGAGGCATGAAAGTTGTTTGTTTAAGCCATTTTCAGTGAGATGCAGCTTGAAGCATGTTTGACTGCGAAAATCGGCTTCTGACTCGCTGAGAGACGCTCAAATCTGCAGTATTTGACTTCATCATCAAAAGTGAGCTAGTGACCAAATTCGACTTCAACAACAAGGAAAACCATGTTATCCATCATATTTATCCTAATTCAAACATTCTGAGGCATGAAATTTGTTTGTTTAAGCCATTTTCAGGGAGATGCAGCTTAAAGCATGTTTGACTGCGAAAATCGGCTTCTGACGCTCTGAGAGGCTCAAATCTGCAGTATTTGACTTGATCATCAAAAGTGAGCTAGTGACCAAATTCGACTTCAACAACAAGGAAAACCATGTTATCCATCATATTTATCCTAATTCAAACATTGTGAGGCATGAAATTTGTTTGTTTAAGCCATTTTCAGGGAGATGCAGCTTAAAGCATGTTTGACTGCGAAAATCGGCTTCTGACGCTCTGAGAGGCTCAAATCTGCAGTATTTGACTTTATCATCAAAAGTGAGCTAGTGACCAAATTCAACTTCAACAACAAGGAAAACCATGTTATCCATCATATTTATCCTAATTCAAACATTCTGAGGCATGAAATTTGTTTGTTTAAGCCATTTTCAGGGAGATGCAGCTTAAAGCATGTTTGACTGCGAAAATCGGCTTCTGACGCTCTGAGAGGCTCAAATCTGCAGTATTTGACTTTATCATCAAAAGTGAGCTAGTGACCAAATTCGACTTCAACAACAAGGAAAACCATGTTATCCATCATATTTATCCTGATTCAAACATTCTGAGGCATGAAATTTGTTTGTTTAAGCCATTTTCAGGGAGATGCAGCTTAAAGCATGTTTGACTGCGAAAATCGGCTTCTGACGCTCTGAGAGGCTCAAATCTGCAGTATTTGACTTTGATCATCAAAAGTGAGCTAGTGACCAAATTCGACTTCAACAACAAGGAAAACCATGTTATCCATCATATTTATCCTAATTCAAACATTCTGAGGCATGAAATTTGTTTGTTTAAGCCATTTTCAGGGAGATGCAGCTTAAAGCATGTTTGACTGCGAAAATCGGCTTCTGACGCTCTGAGAGGCTCAAATCTGCAGTATTTGACTTGATCATCAAAAGTGAGCTAGTGACCAAATTCGACTTCAACAACAAGGAAAACCATGTTATCCATCATATTTATCCTGATTCAAACATTCTGAGGCATGAAATTTGTTTGTTTAAGCCATTTTCAGGGAGATGCAGCTTAAAGCATGTTTGACTGCGAAAATCGGCTTCTGACGCTCTGAGAGGCTCAAATCTGCAGTATTTGACTTGATCATCAAAAGTGAGCTAGTGACCAAATTCGACTTCAACAACAAGGAAAACCATGTTATCCATCATATTTATCCTGATTCAAACATTCTGAGGCATGAAATTTGTTTGTTTAAGCCATTTTCAGGGAGATGCAGCTTAAAGCATGTTTGACTGCGAAAATCGGCTTCTGACGCTCTGAGAGGCTCAAATCTGCAGTATTTGACTTGATCATCAAAAGTGAGCTAGTGACCAAATTCGACTTCAACAACAAGGAAAACCATGTTATCCATCATATTTATCCTAATTCAAACATTCTGAGGCATGAAATTTGTTTGTTTAAGCCATTTTCAGGGAGATGCAGCTTAAAGCATGTTTGACTGCGAAAATCGGCTTCTGACGCTCTGAGAGGCTCAAAT
Source organism: Lagodon rhomboides (assembly GCA_039737535.1). Taxonomy (NCBI): domain Eukaryota; kingdom Metazoa; phylum Chordata; class Actinopteri; order Spariformes; family Sparidae; genus Lagodon; species Lagodon rhomboides. The sequence continues at coordinate 21,692,670 of CM077805.1, forward strand.
CTGCAGTATTTGACTTGATCATCAAAAGTGAGCTAGTGACCAAATTCGACTTCAACAACAAGGAAAACCATGTTATCCATCATATTTATCCTGATTCAAACATTCTGAGGCATGAAATTTGTTTGTTTAAGCCATTTTCAGGGAGATGCAGCTTAAAGCATGTTTGACTGCGAAAATCGGCTTCTGACGCTCTGAGAGGCTCAAATCTGCAGTATTTGACTTGATCATCAAAAGTGAGCTAGTGACCAAATTCGACTTCAACAACAAGGAAAACCATGTTATCCATCATATTTATCCTAATTCAAACATTCTGAGGCATGAAATTTGTTTGTTTAAGCCATTTTCAGGGAGATGCAGCTTAAAGCATGTTTGACTGCGAAAATCGGCTTCTGACGCTCTGAGAGGCTCAAATCTGCAGTATTTGACTTGATCATCAAAAGTGAGCTAGTGACCAAATTCGACTTCAACAACAAGGAAAACCATGTTATCCATCATATTTATCCTAATTCAAACATTCTGAGGCATGAAATTTGTTTGTTTAAGCCATTTTCAGGGAGATGCAGCTTAAAGCATGTTTGACTGCGAAAATCGGCTTCTGACGCTCTGAGAGGCTCAAATCTGCAGTATTTGACTTGATCATCAAAAGTGAGCTAGTGACCAAATTCGACTTCAACAACAAGGAAAACCATGTTATCCATCATATTTATCCTAATTCAAACATTCTGAGGCATGAAATTTGTTTGTTTAAGCCATTTTCAGGGAGATGCAGCTTAAAGCATGTTTGACTGCGAAAATCGGCTTCTGACGCTCTGAGAGGCTCAAATCTGCAGTATTTGACTTGATCATCAAAAGTGAGCTAGTGACCAAATTCGACTTCAACAACAAGGAAAACCATGTTATCCATCATATTTATCCTGATTCAAACATTCTGAGGCATGAAATTTGTTTGTTTAAGCCATTTTCAGGGAGATGCAGCTTAAAGCATGTTTGACTGCGAAAATCGGCTTCTGACGCTCTGAGAGGCTCAAATCTGCAGTATTTGACTTGATCATCAAAAGTGAGCTAGTGACCAAATTCGACTTCAACAACAAGGAAAACCATGTTATCCATCATATTTATCCTAATTCAAACATTCTGAGGCATGAAATTTGTTTGTTTAAGCCATTTTCAGGGAGATGCAGCTTAAAGCATGTTTGACTGCGAAAATCGGCTTCTGACGCTCTGAGAGGCTCAAATCTGCAGTATTTGACTTGATCATCAAAAGTGAGCTAGTGACCAAATTCGACTTCAACAACAAGGAAAACCATGTTATCCATCATATTTATCCTGATTCAAACATTCTGAGGCATGAAATTTGTTTGTTTAAGCCATTTTCAGGGAGATGCAGCTTAAAGCATGTTTGACTGCGAAAATCGGCTTCTGACGCTCTGAGAGGCTCAAATCTGCAGTATTTGACTTGATCATCAAAAGTGAGCTAGTGACCAAATTCGACTTCAACAACAAGGAAAACCATGTTATCCATCATATTTATCCTAATTCAAACATTCTGAGGCATGAAATTTGTTTGTTTAAGCCATTTTCAGGGAGATGCAGCTTAAAGCATGTTTGACTGCGAAAATCGGCTTCTGACGCTCTGAGAGGCTCAAATCTGCAGTATTTGACTTGATCATCAAAAGTGAGCTAGTGACCAAATTCGACTTCAACAACAAGGAAAACCATGTTATCCATCATATTTATCCTAATTCAAACATTCTGAGGCATGAAATTTGTTTGTTTAAGCCATTTTCAGGGAGATGCAGCTTAAAGCATGTTTGACTGCGAAAATCGGCTTCTGACGCTCTGAGAGGCTCAAATCTGCAGTATTTGACTTGATCATCAAAAGTGAGCTAGTGACCAAATTCGACTTCAACAACAAGGAAAACCATGTTATCCATCATATTTATCCTGATTCAAACATTCTGAGGCATGAAATTTGTTTGTTTAAGCCATTTTCAGGGAGATGCAGCTTAAAGCATGTTTGACTGCGAAAATCGGCTTCTGACGCTCTGAGAGGCTCAAATCTGCAGTATTTGACTTGATCATCAAAAGTGAGCTAGTGACCAAATTCGACTTCAACAACAAGGAAAACCATGTTATCCATCATATTTATCCTAATTCAAACATTCTGAGGCATGAAATTTGTTTGTTTAAGCCATTTTCAGGGAGATGCAGCTTAAAGCATGTTTGACTGCGAAAATCGGCTTCTGACGCTCTGAGAGGCTCAAATCTGCAGTATTTGACTTGATCATCAAAAGTGAGCTAGTGACCAAATTCGACTTCAACAACAAGGAAAACCATGTTATCCATCATATTTATCCTGATTCAAACATTCTGAGGCATGAAATTTGTTTGTTTAAGCCATTTTCAGGGAGATGCAGCTTAAAGCATGTTTGACTGCGAAAATCGGCTTCTGACGCTCTGAGAGGCTCAAATCTGCAGTATTTGACTTGATCATCAAAAGTGAGCTAGTGACCAAATTCGACTTCAACAACAAGGAAAACCATGTTATCCATCATATTTATCCTAATTCAAACATTCTGAGGCATGAAATTTGTTTGTTTAAGCCATTTTCAGGGAAATGCATCTTAAAGCATGTTTGACTGCGAAAATCGGCTTCTGACGCTCTGAGAGGCTCAAATCTGCAGTATTTGACTTGATCATCAAAAGTGAGCTAGTGACCAAATTCGACTTCAACAACAAGGAAAACCATGTTATCCATCATATTTATCCTGATTCAAACATTCTGAGGCATGAAATTTGTTTGTTTAAGCCATTTTCAGGGAGATGCAGCTTAAAGCATGTTTGACTGCGAAAATCGGCTTCTGACGCTCTGAGAGGCTCAAATCTGCAGTATTTGACTTGATCATCAAAAGTGAGCTAGTGACCAAATTCGACTTCAACAACAAGGAAAACCATGTTATCCATCATATTTATCCTGATTCAAACATTCTGAGGCATGAAATTTGTTTGTTTAAGCCATTTTCAGGGAGATGCAGCTTAAAGCATGTTTGACTGCGAAAATCGGCTTCTGACGCTCTGAGAGGCTCAAATCTGCAGTATTTGACTTGATCATCAAAAGTGAGCTAGTGACCAAATTCGACTTCAACAACAAGGAAAACCATGTTATCCATCATATTTATCCTAATTCAAACATTCTGAGGCATGAAATTTGTTTGTTTAAGCCATTTTCAGGGAGATGCAGCTTAAAGCATGTTTGACTGCGAAAATCGGCTTCTGACGCTCTGAGAGGCTCAAATCTGCAGTATTTGACTTGATCATCAAAAGTGAGCTAGTGACCAAATTCGACTTCAACAACAAGGAAAACCATGTTATCCATCATATTTATCCTAATTCAAACATTCTGAGGCATGAAATTTGTTTGTTTAAGCCATTTTCAGGGAGATGCAGCTTAAAGCATGTTTGACTGCGAAAATCGGCTTCTGACGCTCTGAGAGGCTCAAATCTGCAGTATTTGACTTGATCATCAAAAGTGAGCTAGTGACCAAATTCGACTTCAACAACAAGGAAAACCATGTTATCCATCATATTTATCCTGATTCAAACATTCTGAGGCATGAAATTTGTTTGTTTAAGCCATTTTCATTTAGATGCAGCTTAAAGCATGTTTGACTGCGAAAATCGGCTTCTGACGCTCTGAGAGGCTCAAATCTGCAGTATTTGACTTGATCATCAAAAGTGAGCTAGTGACCAAATTCGACTTCAACAACAAGGAAAACCATGTTATCCATCATATTTATCCTAATTCAAACATTCTGAGGCATGAAATTTGTTTGTTTAAGCCATTTTCAGGGAGATGCAGCTTAAAGCATGTTTGACTGCGAAAATCGGCTTCTGACGCTCTGAGAGGCTCAAATCTGCAGTATTTGACTTGATCATCAAAAGTGAGCTAGTGACCAAATTCGACTTCAACAACAAGGAAAACCATGTTATCCATCATATTTATCCTAATTCAAACATTCTGAGGCATGAAATTTGTTTGTTTAAGCCATTTTCAGGGAGATGCAGCTTAAAGCATGTTTGACTGCGAAAATCGGCTTCTGACGCTCTGAGAGGCTCAAATCTGCAGTATTTGACTTGATCATCAAAAGTGAGCTAGTGACCAAATTCGACTTCAACAACAAGGAAAACCATGTTATCCATCATATTTATCCTAATTCAAACATTCTGAGGCATGAAATTTGTTTGTTTAAGCCATTTTCAGGGAAATGCATCTTAAAGCATATTTGACTGCGAAAATCGGCTTCTGACGCTCTGAGAGGCTCAAATCTGCAGTATTTGACTTGATCATCAAAAGTGAGCTAGTGACCAAATTCGACTTCAACAACAAGGAAAACCATGTTATCCATCATATTTATCCTGATTCAAACATTCTGAGGCATGAAATTTGTTTGTTTAAGCCATTTTCAGGGAGATGCAGCTTAAAGCATGTTTGACTGCGAAAATCGGCTTCTGACGCTCTGAGAGGCTCAAATCTGCAGTATTTGACTTGATCATCAAAAGTGAGCTAGTGACCAAATTCGACTTCAACAACAAGGAAAACCATGTTATCCATCATATTTATCCTGATTCAAACATTCTGAGGCATGAAATTTGTTTGTTTAAGCCATTTTCAGGGAGATGCAGCTTAAAGCATGTTTGACTGCGAAAATCGGCTTCTGACGCTCTGAGAGGCTCAAATCTGCAGTATTTGACTTGATCATCAAAAGTGAGCTAGTGACCAAATTCGACTTCAACAACAAGGAAAACCATGTTATCCATCATATTTATCCTAATTCAAACATTCTGAGGCATGAAATTTGTTTGTTTAAGCCATTTTCAGGGAGATGCAGCTTAAAGCATGTTTGACTGCGAAAATCGGCTTCTGACGCTCTGAGAGGCTCAAATCTGCAGTATTTGACTTGATCATCAAAAGTGAGCTAGTGACCAAATTCGACTTCAACAACAAGGAAAACCATGTTATCCATCATATTTATCCTAATTCAAACATTCTGAGGCATGAAATTTGTTTGTTTAAGCCATTTTCAGGGAGATGCAGCTTAAAGCATGTTTGACTGCGAAAATCGGCTTCTGACGCTCTGAGAGGCTCAAATCTGCAGTATTTGACTTGATCATCAAAAGTGAGCTAGTGACCAAATTCGACTTCAACAACAAGGAAAACCATGTTATCCATCATATTTATCCTGATTCAAACATTCTGAGGCATGAAATTTGTTTGTTTAAGCCATTTTCATTTAGATGCAGCTTAAAGCATGTTTGACTGCGAAAATCGGCTTCTGACGCCCTGAGAGGCTCAAATCTGCAGTATTTGACTTGATCATCAAAAGTGAGCTAGTGACCAAATTCGACTTCAACAACAAGGAAAACCATGTTATCCATCATATTTATCCTGATTCAAACATTCTGAGGCATGAAATTTGTTTGTTTAAGCCATTTTCAGGGAGATGCAGCTTAAAGCATGTTTGACTGCGAAAATCGGCTTCTGACGCTCTGAGAGGCTCAAATCTGCAGTATTTGACTTGATCATCAAAAGTGAGCTAGTGACCAAATTCGACTTCAACAACAAGGAAAACCATGTTATCCATCATATTTATCCTAATTCAAACATTCTGAGGCATGAAATTTGTTTGTTTAAGCCATTTTCAGGGAGATGCAGCTTAAAGCATGTTTGACTGCGAAAATCGGCTTCTGACGCTCTGAGAGGCTCAAATCTGCAGTATTTGACTTGATCATCAAAAGTGAGCTAGTGACCAAATTCGACTTCAACAACAAGGAAAACCATGTTATCCATCATATTTATCCTAATTCAAACATTCTGAGGCATGAAATTTGTTTGTTTAAGCCATTTTCAGGGAGATGCAGCTTAAAGCATGTTTGACTGCGAAAATCGGCTTCTGACGCTCTGAGAGGCTCAAATCTGCAGTATTTGACTTGATCATCAAAAGTGAGCTAGTGACCAAATTCGACTTCAACAACAAGGAAAACCATGTTATCCATCATATTTATCCTGATTCAAACATTCTGAGGCATGAAATTTGTTTGTTTAAGCCATTTTCAGGGAGATGCAGCTTAAAGCATGTTTGACTGCGAAAATCGGCTTCTGACGCCCTGAGAGGCTCAAATCTGCAGTATTTGACTTGATCATCAAAAGTGAGCTAGTGACCAAATTCGACTTCAACAACAAGGAAAACCATGTTATCCATCATATTTATCCTGATTCAAACATTCTGAGGCATGAAATTTGTTTGTTTAAGCCATTTTCAGGGAGATGCAGCTTAAAGCATGTTTGACTGCGAAAATCGGCTTCTGACGCTCTGAGAGGCTCAAATCTGCAGTATTTGACTTGATCATCAAAAGTGAGCTAGTGACCAAATTCGACTTCAACAACAAGGAAAACCATGTTATCCATCATATTTATCCTAATTCAAACATTCTGAGGCATGAAATTTGTTTGTTTAAGCCATTTTCAGGGAGATGCAGCTTAAAGCATGTTTGACTGCGAAAATCGGCTTCTGACGCTCTGAGAGGCTCAAATCTGCAGTATTTGACTTGATCATCAAAAGTGAGCTAGTGACCAAATTCGACTTCAACAACAAGGAAAACCATGTTATCCATCATATTTATCCTAATTCAAACATTCTGAGGCATGAAATTTGTTTGTTTAAGCCATTTTCAGGGAGATGCAGCTTAAAGCATGTTTGACTGCGAAAATCGGCTTCTGACGCTCTGAGAGGCTCAAATCTGCAGTATTTGACTTGATCATCAAAAGTGAGCTAGTGACCAAATTCGACTTCAACAACAAGGAAAACCATGTTATCCATCATATTTATCCTGATTCAAACATTCTGAGGCATGAAATTTGTTTGTTTAAGCCATTTTCAGGGAGATGCAGCTTAAAGCATGTTTGACTGCGAAAATCGGCTTCTGACGCTCTGAGAGGCTCAAATCTGCAGTATTTGACTTGATCATCAAAAGTGAGCTAGTGACCAAATTCGACTTCAACAACAAGGAAAACCATGTTATCCATCATATTTATCCTAATTCAAACATTCTGAGGCATGAAATTTGTTTGTTTAAGCCATTTTCAGGGAGATGCAGCTTAAAGCATGTTTGACTGCGAAAATCGGCTTCTGACGCTCTGAGAGGCTCAAATCTGCAGTATTTGACTTGATCATCAAAAGTGAGCTAGTGACCAAATTCGACTTCAACAACAAGGAAAACCATGTTATCCATCATATTTATCCTAATTCAAACATTCTGAGGCATGAAATTTGTTTGTTTAAGCCATTTTCAGGGAGATGCAGCTTAAAGCATGTTTGACTGCGAAAATCGGCTTCTGACGCTCTGAGAGGCTCAAATCTGCAGTATTTGACTTGATCATCAAAAGTGAGCTAGTGACCAAATTCGACTTCAACAACAAGGAAAACCATGTTATCCATCATATTTATCCTAATTCAAACATTCTGAGGCATGAAATTTGTTTGTTTAAGCCATTTTCAGGGAGATGCAGCTTAAAGCATGTTTGACTGCGAAAATCGGCTTCTGACGCTCTGAGAGGCTCAAATCTGCAGTATTTGACTTGATCATCAAAAGTGAGCTAGTGACCAAATTCGACTTCAACAACAAGGAAAACCATGTTATCCATCATATTTATCCTGATTCAAACATTCTGAGGCATGAAATTTGTTTGTTTAAGCCATTTTCAGGGAGATGCAGCTTAAAGCATGTTTGACTGCGAAAATCGGCTTCTGACGCTCTGAGAGGCTCAAATCTGCAGTATTTGACTTGATCATCAAAAGTGAGCTAGTGACCAAATTCGACTTCAACAACAAGGAAAACCATGTTATCCATCATATTTATCCTGATTCAAACATTCTGAGGCATGAAATTTGTTTGTTTAAGCCATTTTCAGGGAGATGCAGCTTAAAGCATGTTTGACTGCGAAAATCGGCTTCTGACGCTCTGAGAGGCTCAAATCTGCAGTATTTGACTTGATCATCAAAAGTGAGCTAGTGACCAAATTCGACTTCAACAACAAGGAAAACCATGTTATCCATCATATTTATCCTAATTCAAACATTCTGAGGCATGAAATTTGTTTGTTTAAGCCATTTTCAGGGAGATGCAGCTTAAAGCATGTTTGACTGCGAAAATCGGCTTCTGACGCTCTGAGAGGCTCAAATCTGCAGTATTTGACTTGATCATCAAAAGTGAGCTAGTGACCAAATTCGACTTCAACAACAAGGAAAACCATGTTATCCATCATATTTATCCTAATTCAAACATTCTGAGGCATGAAATTTGTTTGTTTAAGCCATTTTCCGGGAGATGCAGCTTAAAGCATGTTTGACTGCGAAAATCGGCTTCTGACGCTCTGAGAGGCTCAAATCTGCAGTATTTGACTTGATCATCAAAAGTGAGCTAGTGACCAAATTCGACTTCAACAACAAGGAAAACCATGTTATCCATCATATTTATCCTAATTCAAACATTCTGAGGCATGAAATTTGTTTGTTTAAGCCATTTTCAGGGAAATGCATCTTAAAGCATGTTTGACTGCGAAAATCGGCTTCTGACGCTCTGAGAGGCTCAAATCTGCAGTATTTGACTTGATCATCAAAAGTGAGCTAGTGACCAAATTCGACTTCAACAACAAGGAAAACCATGTTATCCATCATATTTATCCTGATTCAAACATTCTGAGGCATGAAATTTGTTTGTTTAAGCCATTTTCAGGGAGATGCAGCTTAAAGCATGTTTGACTGCGAAAATCGGCTTCTGACGCTCTGAGAGGCTCAAATCTGCAGTATTTGACTTGATCATCAAAAGTGAGCTAGTGACCAAATTCGACTTCAACAACAAGGAAAACCATGTTATCCATCATATTTATCCTAATTCAAACATTCTGAGGCATGAAATTTGTTTGTTTAAGCCATTTTCAGGGAAATGCATCTTAAAGCATGTTTGACTGCGAAAATCGGCTTCTGACGCTCTGAGAGGCTCAAATCTGCAGTATTTGACTTGATCATCAAAAGTGAGCTAGTGACCAAATTCGACTTCAACAACAAGGAAAACCATGTTATCCATCATATTTATCCTGATTCAAACATTCTGAGGCATGAAATTTGTTTGTTTAAGCCATTTTCAGGGAGATGCAGCTTAAAGCATGTTTGACTGCGAAAATCGGCTTCTGACGCTCTGAGAGGCTCAAATCTGCAGTATTTGACTTGATCATCAAAAGTGAGCTAGTGACCAAATTCGACTTCAACAACAAGGAAAACCATGTTATCCATCATATTTATCCTAATTCAAACATTCTGAGGCATGAAATTTGTTTGTTTAAGCCATTTTCAGGGAGATGCAGCTTAAAGCATGTTTGACTGCGAAAATCGGCTTCTGACGCTCTGAGAGGCTCAAATCTGCAGTATTTGACTTGATCATCAAAAGTGAGCTAGTGACCAAATTCGACTTCAACAACAAGGAAAACCATGTTATCCATCATATTTATCCTAATTCAAACATTCTGAGGCATGAAATTTGTTTGTTTAAGCCATTTTCAGGGAGATGCAGCTTAAAGCATGTTTGACTGCGAAAATCGGCTTCTGACGCTCTGAGAGGCTCAAATCTGCAGTATTTGACTTGATCATCAAAAGTGAGCTAGTGACCAAATTCGACTTCAACAACAAGGAAAACCATGTTATCCATCATATTTATCCTAATTCAAACATTCTGAGGCATGAAATTTGTTTGTTTAAGCCATTTTCAGGGAGATGCAGCTTAAAGCATGTTTGACTGCGAAAATCGGCTTCTGACGCTCTGAGAGGCTCAAATCTGCAGTATTTGACTTGATCATCAAAAGTGAGCTAGTGACCAAATTCGACTTCAACAACAAGGAAAACCATGTTATCCATCATATTTATCCTAATTCAAACATTCTGAGGCATGAAATTTGTTTGTTTAAGCCATTTTCAGGGAGATGCAGCTTAAAGCATGTTTGACTGCGAAAATCGGCTTCTGACGCTCTGAGAGGCTCAAATCTGCAGTATTTGACTTGATCATCAAAAGTGAGCTAGTGACCAAATTCGACTTCAACAACAAGGAAAACCATGTTATCCATCATATTTATCCTGATTCAAACATTCTGAGGCATGAAATTTGTTTGTTTAAGCCATTTTCATTTAGATGCAGCTTAAAGCATGTTTGACTGCGAAAATCGGCTTCTGACGCCCTGAGAGGCTCAAATCTGCAGTATTTGACTTGATCATCAAAAGTGAGCTAGTGACCAAATTCGACTTCAACAACAAGGAAAACCATGTTATCCATCATATTTATCCTGATTCAAACATTCTGAGGCATGAAATTTGTTTGTTTAAGCCATTTTCAGGGAGATGCAGCTTAAAGCATGTTTGACTGCGAAAATCGGCTTCTGACGCTCTGAGAGGCTCAAATCTGCAGTATTTGACTTGATCATCAAAAGTGAGCTAGTGACCAAATTCGACTTCAACAACAAGGAAAACCATGTTATCCATCATATTTATCCTAATTCAAACATTCTGAGGCATGAAATTTGTTTGTTTAAGCCATTTTCAGGGAGATGCAGCTTAAAGCATGTTTGACTGCGAAAATCGGCTTCTGACGCTCTGAGAGGCTCAAATCTGCAGTATTTGACTTGATCATCAAAAGTGAGCTAGTGACCAAATTCGACTTCAACAACAAGGAAAACCATGTTATCCATCATATTTATCCTAATTCAAACATTCTGAGGCATGAAATTTGTTTGTTTAAGCCATTTTCAGGGAAATGCATCTTAAAGCATGTTTGACTGCGAAAATCGGCTTCTGACGCTCTGAGAGGCTCAAATCTGCAGTATTTGACTTGATCATCAAAAGTGAGCTAGTGACCAAATTCGACTTCAACAACAAGGAAAACCATGTTATCCATCATATTTATCCTGATTCAAACATTCTGAGGCATGAAATTTGTTTGTTTAAGCCATTTTCAGGGAGATGCAGCTTAAAGCATGTTTGACTGCGAAAATCGGCTTCTGACGCTCTGAGAGGCTCAAATCTGCAGTATTTGACTTGATCATCAAAAGTGAGCTAGTGACCAAATTCGACTTCAACAACAAGGAAAACCATGTTATCCATCATATTTATCCTAATTCAAACATTCTGAGGCATGAAATTTGTTTGTTTAAGCCATTTTCAGGGAGATGCAGCTTAAAGCATGTTTGACTGCGAAAATCGGCTTCTGACGCTCTGAGAGGCTCAAATCTGCAGTATTTGACTTGATCATCAAAAGTGAGCTAGTGACCAAATTCGACTTCAACAACAAGGAAAACCATGTTATCCATCATATTTATCCTAATTCAAACATTCTGAGGCATGAAATTTGTTTGTTTAAGCCATTTTCAGGGAAATGCAGCTTAAAGCATATTTGACTGCGAAAATCGGCTTCTGACGCTCTGAGAGGCTCAAATCTGCAGTATTTGACTTGATCATCAAAAGTGAGCTAGTGACCAAATTCGACTTCAACAACAAGGAAAACCATGTTATCCATCATATTTATCCTGATTCAAACATTCTGAGGCATGAAATTTGTTTGTTTAAGCCATTTTCAGGGAGATGCAGCTTAAAGCATGTTTGACTGCGAAAATCGGCTTCTGACGCTCTGAGAGGCTCAAATCTGCAGTATTTGACTTGATCATCAAAAGTGAGCTAGTGACCAAATTCGACTTCAACAACAAGGAAAACCATGTTATCCATCATATTTATCCTAATTCAAACATTCTGAGGCATGAAATTTGTTTGTTTAAGCCATTTTCAGGGAGATGCAGCTTAAAGCATGTTTGACTGCGAAAATCGGCTTCTGACGCTCTGAGAGGCTCAAATCTGCAGTATTTGACTTGATCATCAAAAGTGAGCTAGTGACCAAATTCGACTTCAACAACAAGGAAAACCATGTTATCCATCATATTTATCCTAATTCAAACATTCTGAGGCATGAAATTTGTTTGTTTAAGCCATTTTCAGGGAGATGCAGCTTAAAGCATGTTTGACTGCGAAAATCGGCTTCTGACGCTCTGAGAGGCTCAAATCTGCAGTATTTGACTTGATCATCAAAAGTGAGCTAGTGACCAAATTCGACTTCAACAACAAGGAAAACCATGTTATCCATCATATTTATCCTGATTCAAACATTCTGAGGCATGAAATTTGTTTGTTTAAGCCATTTTCAGGGAGATGCAGCTTAAAGCATGTTTGACTGCGAAAATCGGCTTCTGACGCTCTGAGAGGCTCAAATCTGCAGTATTTGACTTGATCATCAAAAGTGAGCTAGTGACCAAATTCGACTTCAACAACAAGGAAAACCATGTTATCCATCATATTTATCCTGATTCAAACATTCTGAGGCATGAAATTTGTTTGTTTAAGCCATTTTCAGGGAGATGCAGCTTAAAGCATGTTTGACTGCGAAAATCGGCTTCTGACGCTCTGAGAGGCTCAAATCTGCAGTATTTGACTTGATCATCAAAAGTGAGCTAGTGACCAAATTCGACTTCAACAACAAGGAAAACCATGTTATCCATCATATTTATCCTAATTCAAACATTCTGAGGCATGAAATTTGTTTGTTTAAGCCATTTTCAGGGAGATGCAGCTTAAAGCATGTTTGACTGCGAAAATCGGCTTCTGACGCTCTGAGAGGCTCAAATCTGCAGTATTTGACTTGATCATCAAAAGTGAGCTAGTGACCAAATTCGACTTCAACAACAAGGAAAACCATGTTATCCATCATATTTATCCTAATTCAAACATTCTGAGGCATGAAATTTGTTTGTTTAAGCCATTTTCAGGGAAATGCATCTTAAAGCATGTTTGACTGCGAAAATCGGCTTCTGACGCTCTGAGAGGCTCAAATCTGCAGTATTTGACTTGATCATCAAAAGTGAGCTAGTGACCAAATTCGACTTCAACAACAAGGAAAACCATGTTATCCATCATATTTATCCTGATTCAAACATTCTGAGGCATGAAATTTGTTTGTTTAAGCCATTTTCAGGGAGATGCAGCTTAAAGCATGTTTGACTGCGAAAATCGGCTTCTGACGCTCTGAGAGGCTCAAATCTGCAGTATTTGACTTGATCATCAAAAGTGAGCTAGTGACCAAATTCGACTTCAACAACAAGGAAAACCATGTTATCCATCATATTTATCCTAATTCAAACATTCTGAGGCATGAAATTTGTTTGTTTAAGCCATTTTCAGGGAGATGCAGCTTAAAGCATGTTTGACTGCGAAAATCGGCTTCTGACGCTCTGAGAGGCTCAAATCTGCAGTATTTGACTTGATCATCAAAAGTGAGCTAGTGACCAAATTCGACTTCAACAACAAGGAAAACCATGTTATCCATCATATTTATCCTAATTCAAACATTCTGAGGCATGAAATTTGTTTGTTTAAGCCATTTTCAGGGAAATGCATCTTAAAGCATATTTGACTGCGAAAATCGGCTTCTGACGCTCTGAGAGGCTCAAATCTGCAGTATTTGACTTGATCATCAAAAGTGAGCTAGTGACCAAATTCGACTTCAACAACAAGGAAAACCATGTTATCCATCATATTTATCCTGATTCAAACATTCTGAGGCATGAAATTTGTTTGTTTAAGCCATTTTCAGGGAGATGCAGCTTAAAGCATGTTTGACTGCGAAAATCGGCTTCTGACGCTCTGAGAGGCTCAAATCTGCAGTATTTGACTTGATCATCAAAAGTGAGCTAGTGACCAAATTCGACTTCAACAACAAGGAAAACCATGTTATCCATCATATTTATCCTAATTCAAACATTCTGAGGCATGAAATTTGTTTGTTTAAGCCATTTTCAGGGAGATGCAGCTTAAAGCATGTTTGACTGCGAAAATCGGCTTCTGACGCTCTGAGAGGCTCAAATCTGCAGTATTTGACTTGATCATCAAAAGTGAGCTAGTGACCAAATTCGACTTCAACAACAAGGAAAACCATGTTATCCATCATATTTATCCTGATTCAAACATTCTGAGGCATGAAATTTGTTTGTTTAAGCCATTTTCAGGGAGATGCAGCTTAAAGCATGTTTGACTGCGAAAATCGGCTTCTGACGCTCTGAGAGGCTCAAATCTGCAGTATTTGACTTGATCATCAAAAGTGAGCTAGTGACCAAATTCGACTTCAACAACAAGGAAAACCATGTTATCCATCATATTTATCCTAATTCAAACATTCTGAGGCATGAAATTTGTTTGTTTAAGCCATTTTCAGGGAGATGCAGCTTAAAGCATGTTTGACTGCGAAAATCGGCTTCTGACGCTCTGAGAGGCTCAAATCTGCAGTATTTGACTTGATCATCAAAATTGAGCTAGTGACCAAATTCGACTTCAGCAACAAGGAAAACCATGTTATCCATCATATTTATCCTAATTCAAACATTCTGAGGCATGAAATTTGTTTGTTTAAGCCATTTTCAGGGAGATGCAGCATAAAGCATGTTTGACTGCGAAAATCGGCTTCTGACGCTCTGAGAGGCTCAAATCTGCAGTATTTGACTTGATCATCAAAAGTGAGCTAGTGACCAAATTCGACTTCAACAACAAGGAAAACCATGTTATCCATCATATTTATCCTAATTCAAACATTCTGAGGCATGAAATTTGTTTGTTTAAGCCATTTTCAGGGAGATGCAGCTTAAAGCATGTTTGACTGCGAAAATCGGCTTCTGACGCTCTGAGAGGCTCAAATCTGCAGTATTTGACTTGATCATCAAAAGTGAGCTAGTGACCAAATTCGACTTCAACAACAAGGAAAACCATGTTATCCATCATATTTATCCTAATTCAAACATTCTGAGGCATGAAATTTGTTTGTTTAAGCCATTTTCAGGGAGATGCAGCTTAAAGCATGTTTGACTGCGAAAATCGGCTTCTGACGCTCTGAGAGGCTCAAATCTGCAGTATTTGACTTGATCATCAAAAGTGAGCTAGTGACCAAATTCGACTTCAACAACAAGGAAAACCATGTTATCCATCATATTTATCCTAATTCAAACATTCTGAGGCATGAAATTTGTTTGTTTAAGCCATTTTCAGGGAGATGCAGCTTAAAGCATGTTTGACTGCGAAAATCGGCTTCTGACGCTCTGAGAGGCTCAAATCTGCAGTATTTGACTTGATCATCAAAAGTGAGCTAGTGACCAAATTCGACTTCAACAACAAGGAAAACCATGTTATCCATCATATTTATCCTGATTCAAACATTCTGAGGCATGAAATTTGTTTGTTTAAGCCATTTTCAGGGAGATGCAGCTTAAAGCATGTTTGACTGCGAAAATCGGCTTCTGACGCTCTGAGAGGCTCAAATCTGCAGTATTTGACTTGATCATCAAAAGTGAGCTAGTGACCAAATTCGACTTCAACAACAAGGAAAACCATGTTATCCATCATATTTATCCTAATTCAAACATTCTGAGGCATGAAATTTGTTTGTTTAAGCCATTTTCAGGGAGATGCAGCTTAAAGCATGTTTGACTGCGAAAATCGGCTTCTGACGCTCTGAGAGGCTCAAATCTGCAGTATTTGACTTGATCATCAAAAGTGAGCTAGTGACCAAATTCGACTTCAACAACAAGGAAAACCATGTTATCCATCATATTTATCCTGATTCAAACATTCTGAGGCATGAAATTTGTTTGTTTAAGCCATTTTCAGGGAGATGCAGCTTAAAGCATGTTTGACTGCGAAAATCGGCTTCTGACGCTCTGAGAGGCTCAAATCTGCAGTATTTGACTTGATCATCAAAAGTGAGCTAGTGACCAAATTCGACTTCAACAACAAGGAAAACCATGTTATCCATCATATTTATCCTAATTCAAACATTCTGAGGCATGAAATTTGTTTGTTTAAGCCATTTTCAGGGAAATGCATCTTAAAGCATATTTGACTGCGAAAATCGGCTTCTGACGCTCTGAGAGGCTCAAATCTGCAGTATTTGACTTGATCATCAAAAGTGAGCTAGTGACCAAATTCGACTTCAACAACAAGGAAAACCATGTTATCCATCATATTTATCCTGATTCAAACATTCTGAGGCATGAAATTTGTTTGTTTAAGCCATTTTCAGGGAGATGCAGCTTAAAGCATGTTTGACTGCGAAAATCGGCTTCTGACGCTCTGAGAGGCTCAAATCTGCAGTATTTGACTTGATCATCAAAAGTGAGCTAGTGACCAAATTCGACTTCAACAACAAGGAAAACCATGTTATCCATCATATTTATCCTAATTCAAACATTCTGAGGCATGAAATTTGTTTGTTTAAGCCATTTTCAGGGAGATGCAGCTTAAAGCATGTTTGACTGCGAAAATCGGCTTCTGACGCTCTGAGAGGCTCAAATCTGCAGTATTTGACTTGATCATCAAAAGTGAGCTAGTGACCAAATTCGACTTCAACAACAAGGAAAACCATGTTATCCATCATATTTATCCTAATTCAAACATTCTGAGGCATGAAATTTGTTTGTTTAAGCCATTTTCAGGGAGATGCAGCTTAAAGCATGTTTGACTGCGAAAATCGGCTTCTGACGCTCTGAGAGGCTCAAATCTGCAGTATTTGACTTGATCATCAAAAGTGAGCTAGTGACCAAATTCGACTTCAACAACAAGGAAAACCATGTTATCCATCATATTTATCCTGATTCAAACATTCTGAGGCATGAAATTTGTTTGTTTAAGCCATTTTCAGGGAGATGCAGCTTAAAGCATGTTTGACTGCGAAAATCGGCTTCTGACGCTCTGAGAGGCTCAAATCTGCAGTATTTGACTTGATCATCAAAAGTGAGCTAGTGACCAAATTCGACTTCAACAACAAGGAAAACCATGTTATCCATCATATTTATCCTAATTCAAACATTCTGAGGCATGAAATTTGTTTGTTTAAGCCATTTTCAGGGAGATGCAGCTTAAAGCATGTTTGACTGCGAAAATCGGCTTCTGACGCTCTGAGAGGCTCAAATCTGCAGTATTTGACTTGATCATCAAAAGTGAGCTAGTGACCAAATTCGACTTCAACAACAAGGAAAACCATGTTATCCATCATATTTATCCTGATTCAAACATTCTGAGGCATGAAATTTGTTTGTTTAAGCCATTTTCAGGGAGATGCAGCTTAAAGCATGTTTGACTGCGAAAATCGGCTTCTGACGCTCTGAGAGGCTCAAATCTGCAGTATTTGACTTGATCATCAAAAGTGAGCTAGTGACCAAATTCGACTTCAACAACAAGGAAAACCATGTTATCCATCATATTTATCCTAATTCAAACATTCTGAGGCATGAAATTTGTTTGTTTAAGCCATTTTCAGGGAGATGCAGCTTAAAGCATGTTTGACTGCGAAAATCGGCTTCTGACGCTCTGAGAGGCTCAAATCTGCAGTATTTGACTTGATCATCAAAAGTGAGCTAGTGACCAAATTCGACTTCAACAACAAGGAAAACCATGTTATCCATCATATTTATCCTAATTCAAACATTCTGAGGCATGAAATTTGTTTGTTTAAGCCATTTTCAGGGAGATGCAGCTTAAAGCATGTTTGACTGCGAAAATCGGCTTCTGACGCTCTGAGAGGCTCAAATCTGCAGTATTTGACTTGATCATCAAAAGTGAGCTAGTGACCAAATTCGACTTCAACAACAAGGAAAACCATGTTATCCATCATATTTATCCTAATTCAAACATCCTGAGGCATGAAATTTGTTTGTTTAAGCCATTTTCAGGGAGATGCAGCTTAAAGCATGTTTGACTGCGAAAATCGGCTTCTGACGCTCTGAGAGGCTCAAATCTGCAGTATTTGACTTGATCATCAAAAGTGAGCTAGTGACCAAATTCGACTTCAACAACAAGGAAAACCATGTTATCCATCATATTTATCCTAATTCAAACATTCTGAGGCATGAAATTTGTTTGTTTAAGCCATTTTCAGGGAGATGCAGCTTAAAGCATGTTTGACTGCGAAAATCGGCTTCTGACGCTCTGAGAGGCTCAAATCTGCAGTATTTGACTTGATCATCAAAAGTGAGCTAGTGACCAAATTCGACTTCAACAACAAGGAAAACCATGTTATCCATCATATTTATCCTGATTCAAACATTCTGAGGCATGAAATTTGTTTGTTTAAGCCATTTTCAGGGAGATGCAGCTTAAAGCATGTTTGACTGCGAAAATCGGCTTCTGACGCTCTGAGAGGCTCAAATCTGCAGTATTTGACTTGATCATCAAAAGTGAGCTAGTGACCAAATTCGACTTCAACAACAAGGAAAACCATGTTATCCATCATATTTATCCTAATTCAAACATTCTGAGGCATGAAATTTGTTTGTTTAAGCCATTTTCAGGGAGATGCAGCTTAAAGCATGTTTGACTGCGAAAATCGGCTTCTGACGCTCTGAGAGGCTCAAATCTGCAGTATTTGACTTGATCATCAAAAGTGAGCTAGTGACCAAATTCGACTTCAACAACAAGGAAAACCATGTTATCCATCATATTTATCCTGATTCAAACATTCTGAGGCATGAAATTTGTTTGTTTAAGCCATTTTCAGGGAGATGCAGCTTAAAGCATGTTTGACTGCGAAAATCGGCTTCTGACGCTCTGAGAGGCTCAAATCTGCAGTATTTGACTTGATCATCAAAAGTGAGCTAGTGACCAAATTCGACTTCAACAACAAGGAAAACCATGTTATCCATCATATTTATCCTAATTCAAACATTCTGAGGCATGAAATTTGTTTGTTTAAGCCATTTTCAGGGAAATGCATCTTAAAGCATATTTGACTGCGAAAATCGGCTTCTGACGCTCTGAGAGGCTCAAATCTGCAGTATTTGACTTGATCATCAAAAGTGAGCTAGTGACCAAATTCGACTTCAACAACAAGGAAAACCATGTTATCCATCATATTTATCCTGATTCAAACATTCTGAGGCATGAAATTTGTTTGTTTAAGCCATTTTCAGGGAGATGCAGCTTAAAGCATGTTTGACTGCGAAAATCGGCTTCTGACGCTCTGAGAGGCTCAAATCTGCAGTATTTGACTTGATCATCAAAAGTGAGCTAGTGACCAAATTCGACTTCAACAACAAGGAAAACCATGTTATCCATCATATTTATCCTAATTCAAACATTCTGAGGCATGAAATTTGTTTGTTTAAGCCATTTTCAGGGAGATGCAGCTTAAAGCATGTTTGACTGCGAAAATCGGCTTCTGACGCTCTGAGAGGCTCAAATCTGCAGTATTTGACTTGATCATCAAAAGTGAGCTAGTGACCAAATTCGACTTCAACAACAAGGAAAACCATGTTATCCATCATATTTATCCTAATTCAAACATTCTGAGGCATGAAATTTGTTTGTTTAAGCCATTTTCAGGGAGATGCAGCTTAAAGCATGTTTGACTGCGAAAATCGGCTTCTGACGCTCTGAGAGGCTCAAATCTGCAGTATTTGACTTGATCATCAAAAGTGAGCTAGTGACCAAATTCGACTTCAACAACAAGGAAAACCATGTTATCCATCATATTTATCCTGATTCAAACATTCTGAGGCATGAAATTTGTTTGTTTAAGCCATTTTCAGGGAGATGCAGCTTAAAGCATGTTTGACTGCGAAAATCGGCTTCTGACGCTCTGAGAGGCTCAAATCTGCAGTATTTGACTTGATCATCAAAAGTGAGCTAGTGACCAAATTCGACTTCAACAACAAGGAAAACCATGTTATCCATCATATTTATCCTGATTCAAACATTCTGAGGCATGAAATTTGTTTGTTTAAGCCATTTTCAGGGAGATGCAGCTTAAAGCATGTTTGACTGCGAAAATCGGCTTCTGACGCTCTGAGAGGCTCAAATCTGCAGTATTTGACTTGATCATCAAAAGTGAGCTAGTGACCAAATTCGACTTCAACAACAAGGAAAACCATGTTATCCATCATATTTATCCTGATTCAAACATTCTGAGGCATGAAATTTGTTTGTTTAAGCCATTTTCAGGGAGATGCAGCTTAAAGCATGTTTGACTGCGAAAATCGGCTTCTGACGCTCTGAGAGGCTCAAATCTGCAGTATTTGACTTGATCATCAAAAGTGAGCTAGTGACCAAATTCGACTTCAACAACAAGGAAAACCATGTTATCCATCATATTTATCCTAATTCAAACATTCTGAGGCATGAAATTTGTTTGTTTAAGCCATTTTCAGGGAGATGCAGCTTAAAGCATGTTTGACTGCGAAAATCGGCTTCTGACGCTCTGAGAGGCTCAAATCTGCAGTATTTGACTTGATCATCAAAAGTGAGCTAGTGACCAAATTCGACTTCAACAACAAGGAAAACCATGTTATCCATCATATTTATCCTAATTCAAACATTCTGAGGCATGAAATTTGTTTGTTTAAGCCATTTTCAGGGAGATGCAGCTTAAAGCATGTTTGACTGCGAAAATCGGCTTCTGACGCTCTGAGAGGCTCAAATCTGCAGTATTTGACTTGATCATCAAAAGTGAGCTAGTGACCAAATTCGACTTCAACAACAAGGAAAACCATGTTATCCATCATATTTATCCTGATTCAAACATTCTGAGGCATGAAATTTGTTTGTTTAAGCCATTTTCAGGGAGATGCAGCTTAAAGCATGTTTGACTGCGAAAATCGGCTTCTGACGCTCTGAGAGGCTCAAATCTGCAGTATTTGACTTGATCATCAAAAGTGAGCTAGTGACCAAATTCGACTTCAACAACAAGGAAAACCATGTTATCCATCATATTTATCCTAATTCAAACATTCTGAGGCATGAAATTTGTTTGTTTAAGCCATTTTCAGGGAGATGCAGCTTAAAGCATGTTTGACTGCGAAAATCGGCTTCTGACGCTCTGAGAGGCTCAAATCTGCAGTATTTGACTTGATCATCAAAAGTGAGCTAGTGACCAAATTCGACTTCAACAACAAGGAAAACCATGTTATCCATCATATTTATCCTGATTCAAACATTCTGAGGCATGAAATTTGTTTGTTTAAGCCATTTTCAGGGAGATGCAGCTTAAAGCATGTTTGACTGCGAAAATCGGCTTCTGACGCTCTGAGAGGCTCAAATCTGCAGTATTTGACTTGATCATCAAAAGTGAGCTAGTGACCAAATTCGACTTCAACAACAAGGAAAACCATGTTATCCATCATATTTATCCTAATTCAAACATTCTGAGGCATGAAATTTGTTTGTTTAAGCCATTTTCAGGGAGATGCAGCTTAAAGCATGTTTGACTGCGAAAATCGGCTTCTGACGCTCTGAGAGGCTCAAATCTGCAGTATTTGACTTGATCATCAAAAGTGAGCTAGTGACCAAATTCGACTTCAACAACAAGGAAAACCATGTTATCCATCATATTTATCCTAATTCAAACATTCTGAGGCATGAAATTTGTTTGTTTAAGCCATTTTCAGGGAGATGCAGCTTAAAGCATGTTTGACTGCGAAAATCGGCTTCTGACGCTCTGAGAGGCTCAAATCTGCAGTATTTGACTTGATCATCAAAAGTGAGCTAGTGACCAAATTCGACTTCAACAACAAGGAAAACCATGTTATCCATCATATTTATCCTAATTCAAACATTCTGAGGCATGAAATTTGTTTGTTTAAGCCATTTTCAGGGAGATGCAGCTTAAAGCATGTTTGACTGCGAAAATCGGCTTCTGACGCTCTGAGAGGCTCAAATCTGCAGTATTTGACTTGATCATCAAAAGTGAGCTAGTGACCAAATTCGACTTCAACAACAAGGAAAACCATGTTATCCATCATATTTATCCTGATTCAAACATTCTGAGGCATGAAATTTGTTTGTTTAAGCCATTTTCAGGGAGATGCAGCTTAAAGCATGTTTGACTGCGAAAATCGGCTTCTGACGCTCTGAGAGGCTCAAATCTGCAGTATTTGACTTGATCATCAAAAGTGAGCTAGTGACCAAATTCGACTTCAACAACAAGGAAAACCATGTTATCCATCATATTTATCCTAATTCAAACATTCTGAGGCATGAAATTTGTTTGTTTAAGCCATTTTCAGGGAGATGCAGCTTAAAGCATGTTTGACTGCGAAAATCGGCTTCTGACGCTCTGAGAGGCTCAAATCTGCAGTATTTGACTTGATCATCAAAAGTGAGCTAGTGACCAAATTCGACTTCAACAACAAGGAAAACCATGTTATCCATCATATTTATCCTAATTCAAACATTCTGAGGCATGAAATTTGTTTGTTTAAGCCATTTTCAGGGAAATGCATCTTAAAGCATATTTGACTGCGAAAATCGGCTTCTGACGCTCTGAGAGGCTCAAATCTGCAGTATTTGACTTGATCATCAAAAGTGAGCTAGTGACCAAATTCGACTTCAACAACAAGGAAAACCATGTTATCCATCATATTTATCCTGATTCAAACATTCTGAGGCTTGAAATTTGTTTGTTTAAGTCATTTTCAGGGAGATGCAGCTTAAAGCATGTTTGACTGCGAAAATCGGCTTCTGACGCTCTGAGAGGCTCAAATCTGCAGTATTTGACTTGATCATCAAAAGTGAGCTAGTGACCAAATTCGACTTCAACAACAAGGAAAACCATGTTATCCATCATATTTATCCTGATTCAAACATTCTGAGGCATGAAATTTGTTTGTTTAAGCCATTTTCAGGGAGATGCAGCTTAAAGCATGTTTGACTGCGAAAATCGACTTCTGACGCTCTGAGAGGCTCAAATCTGCAGTATTTGACTTGATCATCAAAAGTGAGCTAGTGACCAAATTCGACTTCAACAACAAGGAAAACCATGTTATCCATCATATTTATCCTAATTCAAACATTCTGAGGCATGAAATTTGTTTGTTTAAGCCATTTTCAGGGAAATGCATCTTAAAGCATATTTGACTGCGAAAATCGGCTTCTGACGCTCTGAGAGGCTCAAATCTGCAGTATTTGACTTGATCATCAAAAGTGAGCTAGTGACCAAATTCGACTTCAACAACAAGGAAAACCATGTTATCCAATCATATTTATCCTGATTCAAACATTCTGAGGCATGAAATTTGTTTGTTTAAGCCATTTTCAGGGAGATGCAGCTTAAAGCATGTTTGACTGCGAAAATCGGCTTCTGACGCTCTGAGAGGCTCAAATCTGCAGTATTTGACTTGATCATCAAAAGTGAGCTAGTGACCAAATTCGACTTCAACAACAAGGAAAACCATGTTATCCATCATATTTATCCTAATTCAAACATTCTGAGGCATGAAATTTGTTTGTTTAAGCCATTTTCAGGGAGATGCAGCTTAAAGCATGTTTGACTGCGAAAATCGGCTTCTGACGCTCTGAGAGGCTCAAATCTGCAGTATTTGACTTGATCATCAAAAGTGAGCTAGTGACCAAATTCGACTTCAACAACAAGGAAAACCATGTTATCCATCATATTTATCCTGATTCAAACATTCTGAGGCATGAAATTTGTTTGTTTAAGCCATTTTCATTTAGATGCAGCTTAAAGCATGTTTGACTGCGAAAATCGGCTTCTGACGCCCTGAGAGGCTCAAATCTGCAGTATTTGACTTGATCATCAAAAGTGAGCTAGTGACCAAATTCGACTTCAACAACAAGGAAAACCATGTTATCCATCATATTTATCCTAATTCAAACATTCTGAGGCATGAAATTTGTTTGTTTAAGTCATTTTCAGGGAGATGCAGCTTAAAGCATGTTTGACTGCGAATATCGGCTTCTGACGCTCTGAGAGGCTCAAATCTGCAGTATTTGACTTGATCATCAAAAGTGAGCTAGTGACCAAATTCGACTTCAACAACAAGGAAAACCATGTTATCCATCATATTTATCCTAATTCAAACATTCTGAGGCATGAAATTTGTTTGTTTAAGCCATTTTCAGGGAGATGCAGCTTAAAGCATGTTTGACTGCGAAAATCGGCTTCTGACGCTCTGAGAGGCTCAAATCTGCAGTATTTGACTTGATCATCAAAAGTGAGCTAGTGACCAAATTCGACTTCAACAACAAGGAAAACCATGTTATCCATCATATTTATCCTAATTCAAACATTCTGAGGCATGAAATTTGTTTGTTTAAGCCATTTTCAGGGAAATGCATCTTAAAGCATGTTTGACTGCGAAAATCGGCTTCTGACGCTCTGAGAGGCTCAAATCTGCAGTATTTGACTTGATCATCAAAAGTGAGCTAGTGACCAAATTCGACTTCAACAACAAGGAAAACCATGTTATCCATCATATTTATCCTGATTCAAACATTCTGAGGCATGAAATTTGTTTGTTTAAGCCATTTTCAGGGAGATGCAGCTTAAAGCATGTTTGACTGCGAAAATCGGCTTCTGACGCTCTGAGAGGCTCAAATCTGCAGTATTTGACTTGATCATCAAAAGTGAGCTAGTGACCAAATTCGACTTCAACAACAAGGAAAACCATGTTATCCATCATATTTATCCTAATTCAAACATTCTGAGGCATGAAATTTGTTTGTTTAAGCCATTTTCAGGGAGATGCAGCTTAAAGCATGTTTGACTGCGAAAATCGGCTTCTGACGCTCTGAGAGGCTCAAATCTGCAGTATTTGACTTGATCATCAAAAGTGAGCTAGTGACCAAATTCGACTTCAACAACAAGGAA
Source organism: Lagodon rhomboides (assembly GCA_039737535.1). Classification (NCBI taxonomy): domain Eukaryota; kingdom Metazoa; phylum Chordata; class Actinopteri; order Spariformes; family Sparidae; genus Lagodon; species Lagodon rhomboides. Next base: position 21,717,456 of record CM077805.1, read on the forward strand.
AACCATGTTATCCATCATATTTATCCTGATTCAAACATTCTGAGGCATGAAATTTGTTTGTTTAAGCCATTTTCAGGGAGATGCAGCTTAAAGCATGTTTGACTGCGAAAATCGGCTTCTGACGCTCTGAGAGGCTCAAATCTGCAGTATTTGACTTGATCATCAAAAGTGAGCTAGTGACCAAATTCGACTTCAACAACAAGGAAAACCATGTTATCCATCATATTTATCCTAATTCAAACATTCTGAGGCATGAAATTTGTTTGTTTAAGCCATTTTCAGGGAGATGCAGCTTAAAGCATGTTTGACTGCGAAAATCGGCTTCTGACGCTCTGAGAGGCTCAAATCTGCAGTATTTGACTTGATCATCAAAAGTGAGCTAGTGACCAAATTCGACTTCAACAACAAGGAAAACCATGTTATCCATCATATTTATCCTAATTCAAACATTCTGAGGCATGAAATTTGTTTGTTTAAGCCATTTTCAGGGAAATGCATCTTAAAGCATATTTGACTGCGAAAATCGGCTTCTGACGCTCTGAGAGGCTCAAATCTGCAGTATTTGACTTGATCATCAAAAGTGAGCTAGTGACCAAATTCGACTTCAACAACAAGGAAAACCATGTTATCCATCATATTTATCCTGATTCAAACATTCTGAGGCATGAAATTTGTTTGTTTAAGCCATTTTCAGGGAGATGCAGCTTAAAGCATGTTTGACTGCGAAAATCGGCTTCTGACGCTCTGAGAGGCTCAAATCTGCAGTATTTGACTTGATCATCAAAAGTGAGCTAGTGACCAAATTCGACTTCAACAACAAGGAAAACCATGTTATCCATCATATTTATCCTGATTCAAACATTCTGAGGCATGAAATTTGTTTGTTTAAGCCATTTTCAGGGAGATGCAGCTTAAAGCATGTTTGACTGCGAAAATCGGCTTCTGACGCTCTGAGAGGCTCAAATCTGCAGTATTTGACTTGATCATCAAAAGTGAGCTAGTGACCAAATTCGACTTCAACAACAAGGAAAACCATGTTATCCATCATATTTATCCTAATTCAAACATTCTGAGGCATGAAATTTGTTTGTTTAAGCCATTTTCAGGGAGATGCAGCTTAAAGCATGTTTGACTGCGAAAATCGGCTTCTGACGCTCTGAGAGGCTCAAATCTGCAGTATTTGACTTGATCATCAAAAGTGAGCTAGTGACCAAATTCGACTTCAACAACAAGGAAAACCATGTTATCCATCATATTTATCCTGATTCAAACATTCTGAGGCATGAAATTTGTTTGTTTAAGCCATTTTCATTTAGATGCAGCTTAAAGCATGTTTGACTGCGAAAATCGGCTTCTGACGCTCTGAGAGGCTCAAATCTGCAGTATTTGACTTGATCATCAAAAGTGAGCTAGTGACCAAATTCGACTTCAACAACAAGGAAAACCATGTTATCCATCATATTTATCCTAATTCAAACATTCTGAGGCATGAAATTTGTTTGTTTAAGCCATTTTCAGGGAGATGCAGCTTAAAGCATGTTTGACTGCGAAAATCGGCTTCTGACGCTCTGAGAGGCTCAAATCTGCAGTATTTGACTTGATCATCAAAAGTGAGCTAGTGACCAAATTCGACTTCAACAACAAGGAAAACCATGTTATCCATCATATTTATCCTAATTCAAACATTCTGAGGCATGAAATTTGTTTGTTTAAGCCATTTTCAGGGAGATGCAGCTTAAAGCATGTTTGACTGCGAAAATCGGCTTCTGACGCTCTGAGAGGCTCAAATCTGCAGTATTTGACTTGATCATCAAAAGTGAGCTAGTGACCAAATTCGACTTCAACAACAAGGAAAACCATGTTATCCATCATATTTATCCTAATTCAAACATTCTGAGGCATGAAATTTGTTTGTTTAAGCCATTTTCAGGGAGATGCAGCTTAAAGCATGTTTGACTGCGAAAATCGGCTTCTGACGCTCTGAGAGGCTCAAATCTGCAGTATTTGACTTGATCATCAAAAGTGAGCTAGTGACCAAATTCGACTTCAACAACAAGGAAAACCATGTTATCCATCATATTTATCCTGATTCAAACATTCTGAGGCATGAAATTTGTTTGTTTAAGCCATTTTCAGGGAGATGCAGCTTAAAGCATGTTTGACTGCGAAAATCGGCTTCTGACGCTCTGAGAGGCTCAAATCTGCAGTATTTGACTTGATCATCAAAAGTGAGCTAGTGACCAAATTCGACTTCAACAACAAGGAAAACCATGTTATCCATCATATTTATCCTAATTCAAACATTCTGAGGCATGAAATTTGTTTGTTTAAGCCATTTTCAGGGAGATGCAGCTTAAAGCATGTTTGACTGCGAAAATCGGCTTCTGACGCTCTGAGAGGCTCAAATCTGCAGTATTTGACTTGATCATCAAAAGTGAGCTAGTGACCAAATTCGACTTCAACAACAAGGAAAACCATGTTATCCATCATATTTATCCTGATTCAAACATTCTGAGGCATGAAATTTGTTTGTTTAAGCCATTTTCAGGGAGATGCAGCTTAAAGCATGTTTGACTGCGAAAATCGGCTTCTGACGCTCTGAGAGGCTCAAATCTGCAGTATTTGACTTGATCATCAAAAGTGAGCTAGTGACCAAATTCGACTTCAACAACAAGGAAAACCATGTTATCCATCATATTTATCCTAATTCAAACATTCTGAGGCATGAAATTTGTTTGTTTAAGCCATTTTCAGGGAAATGCATCTTAAAGCATGTTTGACTGCGAAAATCGGCTTCTGACGCTCTGAGAGGCTCAAATCTGCAGTATTTGACTTGATCATCAAAAGTGAGCTAGTGACCAAATTCGACTTCAACAACAAGGAAAACCATGTTATCCATCATATTTATCCTGATTCAAACATTCTGAGGCATGAAATTTGTTTGTTTAAGCCATTTTCAGGGAGATGCAGCTTAAAGCATGTTTGACTGCGAAAATCGGCTTCTGACGCTCTGAGAGGCTCAAATCTGCAGTATTTGACTTGATCATCAAAAGTGAGCTAGTGACCAAATTCGACTTCAACAACAAGGAAAACCATGTTATCCATCATATTTATCCTAATTCAAACATTCTGAGGCATGAAATTTGTTTGTTTAAGCCATTTTCAGGGAGATGCAGCTTAAAGCATGTTTGACTGCGAAAATCGGCTTCTGACGCTCTGAGAGGCTCAAATCTGCAGTATTTGACTTGATCATCAAAAGTGAGCTAGTGACCAAATTCGACTTCAACAACAAGGAAAACCATGTTATCCATCATATTTATCCTGATTCAAACATTCTGAGGCATGAAATTTGTTTGTTTAAGCCATTTTCAGGGAGATGCAGCTTAAAGCATGTTTGACTGCGAAAATCGGCTTCTGACGCTCTGAGAGGCTCAAATCTGCAGTATTTGACTTGATCATCAAAAGTGAGCTAGTGACCAAATTCGACTTCAACAACAAGGAAAACCATGTTATCCATCATATTTATCCTAATTCAAACATTCTGAGGCATGAAATTTGTTTGTTTAAGCCATTTTCAGGGAGATGCAGCTTAAAGCATGTTTGACTGCGAAAATCGGCTTCTGACGCTCTGAGAGGCTCAAATCTGCAGTATTTGACTTGATCATCAAAATTGAGCTAGTGACCAAATTCGACTTCAGCAACAAGGAAAACCATGTTATCCATCATATTTATCCTAATTCAAACATTCTGAGGCATGAAATTTGTTTGTTTAAGCCATTTTCAGGGAGATGCAGCATAAAGCATGTTTGACTGCGAAAATCGGCTTCTGACGCTCTGAGAGGCTCAAATCTGCAGTATTTGACTTGATCATCAAAAGTGAGCTAGTGACCAAATTCGACTTCAACAACAAGGAAAACCATGTTATCCATCATATTTATCCTAATTCAAACATTCTGAGGCATGAAATTTGTTTGTTTAAGCCATTTTCAGGGAGATGCAGCTTAAAGCATGTTTGACTGCGAAAATCGGCTTCTGACGCTCTGAGAGGCTCAAATCTGCAGTATTTGACTTGATCATCAAAAGTGAGCTAGTGACCAAATTCGACTTCAACAACAAGGAAAACCATGTTATCCATCATATTTATCCTAATTCAAACATTCTGAGGCATGAAATTGGTTTGTTTAAGCCATTTTCAGGGAGATGCAGCTTAAAGCATGTTTGACTGCGAAAATCGGCTTCTGACGCTCTGAGAGGCTCAAATCTGCAGTATTTGACTTGATCATCAAAAGTGAGCTAGTGACCAAATTCGACTTCAACAACAAGGAAAACCATGTTATCCATCATATTTATCCTAATTCAAACATTCTGAGGCATGAAATTTGTTTGTTTAAGCCATTTTCAGGGAGATGCAGCTTAAAGCATGTTTGACTGCGAAAATCGGCTTCTGACGCTCTGAGAGGCTCAAATCTGCAGTATTTGACTTGATCATCAAAAGTGAGCTAGTGACCAAATTCGACTTCAACAACAAGGAAAACCATGTTATCCATCATATTTATCCTAATTCAAACATTCTGAGGCATGAAATTTGTTTGTTTAAGCCATTTTCAGGGAGATGCAGCTTAAAGCATGTTTGACTGCGAAAATCGGCTTCTGACGCTCTGAGAGGCTCAAATCTGCAGTATTTGACTTGATCATCAAAAGTGAGCTAGTGACCAAATTCGACTTCAACAACAAGGAAAACCATGTTATCCATCATATTAATCCTGATTCAAACATTCTGAGGCATGAAATTTGTTTGTTTAAGCCATTTTCAGGGAGATGCAGCTTAAAGCATGTTTGACTGCGAAAATCGGCTTCTGACACCCTGAGAGGCTCAAATCTGCAGTATTTGACTTGATCATCAAAAGTGAGCTAGTGACCAAATTCGACTTCAACAACAAGGAAAACCATGTTATCCATCATATTTATCCTAATTCAAACATTCTGAGGCATGAAATTTGTTTGTTTAAGCCATTTTCAGGGAGATGCAGCTTAAAGCATGTTTGACTGCGAAAATCGGCTTCTGACGCTCTGAGAGGCTCAAATCTGCAGTATTTGACTTGATCATCAAAAGTGAGCTAGTGACCAAATTCGACTTCAACAACAAGGAAAACCATGTTATCCATCATATTTATCCTAATTCAAACATTCTGAGGCATGAAATTTGTTTGTTTAAGCCATTTTCAGGGAGATGCAGCTTAAAGCATGTTTGACTGCGAAAATCGGCTTCTGACGCTCTGAGAGGCTCAAATCTGCAGTATTTGACTTGATCATCAAAAGTGAGCTAGTGACCAAATTCGACTTCAACAACAAGGAAAACCATGTTATCCATCATATTTATCCTTATTCAAACATTCTGAGGCATGAAATTTGTTTGTTTAAGCCATTTTCAGGGAGATGCAGCTTAAAGCATGTTTGACTGCGAAAATCGGCTTCTGACGCTCTGAGAGGCTCAAATCTGCAGTATTTGACTTGATCATCAAAAGTGAGCTAGTGACCAAATTCGACTTCAACAACAAGGAAAACCATGTTATCCATCATATTTATCCTAATTCAAACATTCTGAGGCATGAAATTTGTTTGTTTAAGCCATTTTCAGGGAGATGCAGCTTAAAGCATGTTTGACTGCGAAAATCGGCTTCTGACGCTCTGAGAGGCTCAAATCTGCAGTATTTGACTTGATCATCAAAAGTGAGCTAGTGACCAAATTCGACTTCAACAACAAGGAAAACCATGTTATCCATCATATTTATCCTGATTCAAACATTCTGAGGCATGAAATTTGTTTGTTTAAGCCATTTTCAGGGAGATGCAGCTTAAAGCATGTTTGACTGCGAAAATCGGCTTCTGACGCTCTGAGAGGCTCAAATCTGCAGTATTTGACTTGATCATCAAAAGTGAGCTAGTGACCAAATTCGACTTCAACAACAAGGAAAACCATGTTATCCATCATATTTATCCTGATTCAAACATTCTGAGGCATGAAATTTGTTTGTTTAAGCCATTTTCATTTAGATGCAGCTTAAAGCATGTTTGACTGCGAAAATCGGCTTCTGACGCCCTGAGAGGCTCAAATCTGCAGTATTTGACTTGATCATCAAAAGTGAGCTAGTGACCAAATTCGACTTCAACAACAAGGAAAACCATGTTATCCATCATATTTATCCTGATTCAAACATTCTGAGGCATGAAATTTGTTTGTTTAAGCCATTTTCAGGGAGATGCAGCTTAAAGCATGTTTGACTGCGAAAATCGGCTTCTGACGCTCTGAGAGGCTCAAATCTGCAGTATTTGACTTGATCATCAAAAGTGAGCTAGTGACCAAATTCGACTTCAACAACAAGGAAAACCATGTTATCCATCATATTTATCCTAATTCAAACATTCTGAGGCATGAAATTTGTTTGTTTAAGCCATTTTCAGGGAGATGCAGCTTAAAGCATGTTTGACTGCGAAAATCGGCTTCTGACGCTCTGAGAGGCTCAAATCTGCAGTATTTGACTTGATCATCAAAAGTGAGCTAGTGACCAAATTCGACTTCAACAACAAGGAAAACCATGTTATCCATCATATTTATCCTAATTCAAACATTCTGAGGCATGAAATTTGTTTGTTTAAGCCATTTTCAGGGAGATGCAGCTTAAAGCATGTTTGACTGCGAAAATCGGCTTCTGACGCTCTGAGAGGCTCAAATCTGCAGTATTTGACTTGATCATCAAAAGTGAGCTAGTGACCAAATTCGACTTCAACAACAAGGAAAACCATGTTATCCATCATATTTATCCTAATTCAAACATTCTGAGGCATGAAATTTGTTTGTTTAAGCCATTTTCAGGGAGATGCAGCTTAAAGCATGTTTGACTGCGAAAATCGGCTTCTGACGCTCTGAGAGGCTCAAATCTGCAGTATTTGACTTGATCATCAAAAGTGAGCTAGTGACCAAATTCGACTTCAACAACAAGGAAAACCATGTTATCCATCATATTTATCCTAATTCAAACATTCTGAGGCATGAAATTTGTTTGTTTAAGCCATTTTCAGGGAGATGCAGCTTAAAGCATGTTTGACTGCGAAAATCGGCTTCTGACGCTCTGAGAGGCTCAAATCTGCAGTATTTGACTTGATCATCAAAAGTGAGCTAGTGACCAAATTCGACTTCAACAACAAGGAAAACCATGTTATCCATCATATTAATCCTGATTCAAACATTCTGAGGCATGAAATTTGTTTGTTTAAGCCATTTTCAGGGAGATGCAGCTTAAAGCATGTTTGACTGCGAAAATCGGCTTCTGACACCCTGAGAGGCTCAAATCTGCAGTATTTGACTTGATCATCAAAAGTGAGCTAGTGACCAAATTCGACTTCAACAACAAGGAAAACCATGTTATCCATCATATTTATCCTAATTCAAACATTCTGAGGCATGAAATTTGTTTGTTTAAGCCATTTTCAGGGAGATGCAGCTTAAAGCATGTTTGACTGCGAAAATCGGCTTCTGACGCTCTGAGAGGCTCAAATCTGCAGTATTTGACTTGATCATCAAAAGTGAGCTAGTGACCAAATTCGACTTCAACAACAAGGAAAACCATGTTATCCATCATATTTATCCTAATTCAAACATTCTGAGGCATGAAATTTGTTTGTTTAAGCCATTTTCAGGGAAATGCATCTTAAAGCATATTTGACTGCGAAAATCGGCTTCTGACGCTCTGAGAGGCTCAAATCTGCAGTATTTGACTTGATCATCAAAAGTGAGCTAGTGACCAAATTCGACTTCAACAACAAGGAAAACCATGTTATCCATCATATTTATCCTGATTCAAACATTCTGAGGCATGAAATTTGTTTGTTTAAGCCATTTTCAGGGAGATGCAGCTTAAAGCATGTTTGACTGCGAAAATCGGCTTCTGACGCTCTGAGAGGCTCAAATCTGCAGTATTTGACTTGATCATCAAAAGTGAGCTAGTGACCAAATTCGACTTCAACAACAAGGAAAACCATGTTATCCATCATATTTATCCTGATTCAAACATTCTGAGGCATGAAATTTGTTTGTTTAAGCCATTTTCAGGGAGATGCAGCTTAAAGCATGTTTGACTGCGAAAATCGGCTTCTGACGCTCTGAGAGGCTCAAATCTGCAGTATTTGACTTGATCATCAAAAGTGAGCTAGTGACCAAATTCGACTTCAACAACAAGGAAAACCATGTTATCCATCATATTTATCCTAATTCAAACATTCTGAGGCATGAAATTTGTTTGTTTAAGCCATTTTCAGGGAGATGCAGCTTAAAGCATGTTTGACTGCGAAAATCGGCTTCTGACGCTCTGAGAGGCTCAAATCTGCAGTATTTGACTTGATCATCAAAAGTGAGCTAGTGACCAAATTCGACTTCAACAACAAGGAAAACCATGTTATCCATCATATTTATCCTAATTCAAACATTCTGAGGCATGAAATTTGTTTGTTTAAGCCATTTTCAGGGAGATGCAGCTTAAAGCATGTTTGACTGCGAAAATCGGCTTCTGACGCTCTGAGAGGCTCAAATCTGCAGTATTTGACTTGATCATCAAAAGTGAGCTAGTGACCAAATTCGACTTCAACAACAAGGAAAACCATGTTATCCATCATATTTATCCTAATTCAAACATTCTGAGGCATGAAATTTGTTTGTTTAAGCCATTTTCAGGGAAATGCATCTTAAAGCATGTTTGACTGCGAAAATCGGCTTCTGACGCTCTGAGAGGCTCAAATCTGCAGTATTTGACTTGATCATCAAAAGTGAGCTAGTGACCAAATTCGACTTCAACAACAAGGAAAACCATGTTATCCATCATATTTATCCTGATTCAAACATTCTGAGGCATGAAATTTGTTTGTTTAAGCCATTTTCAGGGAGATGCAGCTTAAAGCATGTTTGACTGCGAAAATCGGCTTCTGACGCTCTGAGAGGCTCAAATCTGCAGTATTTGACTTGATCATCAAAAGTGAGCTAGTGACCAAATTCGACTTCAACAACAAGGAAAACCATGTTATCCATCATATTTATCCTAATTCAAACATTCTGAGGCATGAAATTTGTTTGTTTAAGCCATTTTCAGGGAGATGCAGCTTAAAGCATGTTTGACTGCGAAAATCGGCTTCTGACGCTCTGAGAGGCTCAAATCTGCAGTATTTGACTTGATCATCAAAAGTGAGCTAGTGACCAAATTCGACTTCAACAACAAGGAAAACCATGTTATCCATCATATTAATCCTGATTCAAACATTCTGAGGCATGAAATTTGTTTGTTTAAGCCATTTTCAGGGAGATGCAGCTTAAAGCATGTTTGACTGCGAAAATCGGCTTCTGACACCCTGAGAGGCTCAAATCTGCAGTATTTGACTTGATCATCAAAAGTGAGCTAGTGACCAAATTCGACTTCAACAACAAGGAAAACCATGTTATCCATCATATTTATCCTAATTCAAACATTCTGAGGCATGAAATTTGTTTGTTTAAGCCATTTTCAGGGAGATGCAGCTTAAAGCATGTTTGACTGCGAAAATCGGCTTCTGACGCTCTGAGAGGCTCAAATCTGCAGTATTTGACTTGATCATCAAAAGTGAGCTAGTGACCAAATTCGACTTCAACAACAAGGAAAACCATGTTATCCATCATATTTATCCTAATTCAAACATTCTGAGGCATGAAATTTGTTTGTTTAAGCCATTTTCAGGGAGATGCAGCTTAAAGCATGTTTGACTGCGAAAATCGGCTTCTGACGCTCTGAGAGGCTCAAATCTGCAGTATTTGACTTGATCATCAAAAGTGAGCTAGTGACCAAATTCGACTTCAACAACAAGGAAAACCATGTTATCCATCATATTTATCCTGATTCAAACATTCTGAGGCATGAAATTTGTTTGTTTAAGCCATTTTCAGGGAGATGCAGCTTAAAGCATGTTTGACTGCGAAAATCGGCTTCTGACGCTCTGAGAGGCTCAAATCTGCAGTATTTGACTTGATCATCAAAAGTGAGCTAGTGACCAAATTCGACTTCAACAACAAGGAAAACCATGTTATCCATCATATTTATCCTAATTCAAACATTCTGAGGCATGAAATTTGTTTGTTTAAGCCATTTTCAGGGAGATGCAGCTTAAAGCATGTTTGACTGCGAAAATCGGCTTCTGACGCTCTGAGAGGCTCAAATCTGCAGTATTTGACTTGATCATCAAAAGTGAGCTAGTGACCAAATTCGACTTCAACAACAAGGAAAACCATGTTATCCATCATATTTATCCTAATTCAAACATTCTGAGGCATGAAATTTGTTTGTTTAAGCCATTTTCAGGGAAATGCATCTTAAAGCATATTTGACTGCGAAAATCGGCTTCTGACGCTCTGAGAGGCTCAAATCTGCAGTATTTGACTTGATCATCAAAAGTGAGCTAGTGACCAAATTCGACTTCAACAACAAGGAAAACCATGTTATCCATCATATTTATCCTGATTCAAACATTCTGAGGCTTGAAATTTGTTTGTTTAAGTCATTTTCAGGGAGATGCAGCTTAAAGCATGTTTGACTGCGAAAATCGGCTTCTGACGCTCTGAGAGGCTCAAATCTGCAGTATTTGACTTGATCATCAAAAGTGAGCTAGTGACCAAATTCGACTTCAACAACAAGGAAAACCATGTTATCCATCATATTTATCCTGATTCAAACATTCTGAGGCATGAAATTTGTTTGTTTAAGCCATTTTCAGGGAGATGCAGCTTAAAGCATGTTTGACTGCGAAAATCGGCTTCTGACGCTCTGAGAGGCTCAAATCTGCAGTATTTGACTTGATCATCAAAAGTGAGCTAGTGACCAAATTCGACTTCAACAACAAGGAAAACCATGTTATCCATCATATTTATCCTAATTCAAACATTCTGAGGCATGAAATTTGTTTGTTTAAGCCATTTTCAGGGAAATGCATCTTAAAGCATATTTGACTGCGAAAATCGGCTTCTGACGCTCTGAGAGGCTCAAATCTGCAGTATTTGACTTGATCATCAAAAGTGAGCTAGTGACCAAATTCGACTTCAACAACAAGGAAAACCATGTTATCCATCATATTTATCCTGATTCAAACATTCTGAGGCATGAAATTTGTTTGTTTAAGCCATTTTCAGGGAGATGCAGCTTAAAGCATGTTTGACTGCGAAAATCGGCTTCTGACGCTCTGAGAGGCTCAAATCTGCAGTATTTGACTTGATCATCAAAAGTGAGCTAGTGACCAAATTCGACTTCAACAACAAGGAAAACCATGTTATCCATCATATTTATCCTAATTCAAACATTCTGAGGCATGAAATTTGTTTGTTTAAGCCATTTTCAGGGAGATGCAGCTTAAAGCATGTTTGACTGCGAAAATCGGCTTCTGACGCTCTGAGAGGCTCAAATCTGCAGTATTTGACTTGATCATCAAAAGTGAGCTAGTGACCAAATTCGACTTCAACAACAAGGAAAACCATGTTATCCATCATATTTATCCTGATTCAAACATTCTGAGGCATGAAATTTGTTTGTTTAAGCCATTTTCAGGGAGATGCAGCTTAAAGCATGTTTGACTGCGAAAATCGGCTTCTGACGCTCTGAGAGGCTCAAATCTGCAGTATTTGACTTGATCATCAAAAGTGAGCTAGTGACCAAATTCGACTTCAACAACAAGGAAAACCATGTTATCCATCATATTTATCCTAATTCAAACATTCTGAGGCATGAAATTTGTTTGTTTAAGCCATTTTCAGGGAGATGCAGCTTAAAGCATGTTTGACTGCGAAAATCGGCTTCTGACGCTCTGAGAGGCTCAAATCTGCAGTATTTGACTTGATCATCAAAAGTGAGCTAGTGACCAAATTCGACTTCAACAACAAGGAAAACCATGTTATCCATCATATTTATCCTGATTCAAACATTCTGAGGCATGAAATTTGTTTGTTTAAGCCATTTTCAGGGAGATGCAGCTTAAAGCATGTTTGACTGCGAAAATCGGCTTCTGACGCTCTGAGAGGCTCAAATCTGCAGTATTTGACTTGATCATCAAAAGTGAGCTAGTGACCAAATTCGACTTCAACAACAAGGAAAACCATGTTATCCATCATATTTATCCTAATTCAAACATTCTGAGGCATGAAATTTGTTTGTTTAAGCCATTTTCAGGGAGATGCAGCTTAAAGCATGTTTGACTGCGAAAATCGGCTTCTGACGCTCTGAGAGGCTCAAATCTGCAGTATTTGACTTGATCATCAAAAGTGAGCTAGTGACCAAATTCGACTTCAACAACAAGGAAAACCATGTTATCCATCATATTTATCCTAATTCAAACATTCTGAGGCATGAAATTTGTTTGTTTAAGCCATTTTCAGGGAAATGCATCTTAAAGCATATTTGACTGCGAAAATCGGCTTCTGACGCTCTGAGAGGCTCAAATCTGCAGTATTTGACTTGATCATCAAAAGTGAGCTAGTGACCAAATTCGACTTCAACAACAAGGAAAACCATGTTATCCATCATATTTATCCTGATTCAAACATTCTGAGGCTTGAAATTTGTTTGTTTAAGTCATTTTCAGGGAGATGCAGCTTAAAGCATGTTTGACTGCGAAAATCGGCTTCTGACGCTCTGAGAGGCTCAAATCTGCAGTATTTGACTTGATCATCAAAAGTGAGCTAGTGACCAAATTCGACTTCAACAACAAGGAAAACCATGTTATCCATCATATTTATCCTGATTCAAACATTCTGAGGCATGAAATTTGTTTGTTTAAGCCATTTTCAGGGAGATGCAGCTTAAAGCATGTTTGACTGCGAAAATCGACTTCTGACGCTCTGAGAGGCTCAAATCTGCAGTATTTGACTTGATCATCAAAAGTGAGCTAGTGACCAAATTCGACTTCAACAACAAGGAAAACCATGTTATCCATCATATTTATCCTAATTCAAACATTCTGAGGCATGAAATTTGTTTGTTTAAGCCATTTTCAGGGAAATGCATCTTAAAGCATATTTGACTGCGAAAATCGGCTTCTGACGCTCTGAGAGGCTCAAATCTGCAGTATTTGACTTGATCATCAAAAGTGAGCTAGTGACCAAATTCGACTTCAACAACAAGGAAAACCATGTTATCCAATCATATTTATCCTGATTCAAACATTCTGAGGCATGAAATTTGTTTGTTTAAGCCATTTTCAGGGAGATGCAGCTTAAAGTATGTTTGACTGCGAAAATCGGCTTCTGACGCTCTGAGAGGCTCAAATCTGCAGTATTTGACTTGATCATCAAAAGTGAGCTAGTGACCAAATTCGACTTCAACAACAAGGAAAACCATGTTATCCATCATATTTATCCTAATTCAAACATTCTGAGGCATGCAATTTGTTTGTTTAAGCCATTTTCAGGGAGATGCAGCTTAAAGCATGTTTGACTGCGAAAATCGGCTTCTGACGCTCTGAGAGGCTCAAATCTGCAGTATTTGACTTGATCATCAAAAGTGAGCTAGTGACCAAATTCGACTTCAACAACAAGGAAAACCATGTTATCCATCATATTTATCCTGATTCAAACATTCTGAGGCATGAAATTTGTTTGTTTAAGCCATTTTCATTTAGATGCAGCTTAAAGCATGTTTGACTGCGAAAATCGGCTTCTGACGCCCTGAGAGGCTCAAATCTGCAGTATTTGACTTGATCATCAAAAGTGAGCTAGTGACCAAATTCGACTTCAACAACAAGGAAAACCATGTTATCCATCATATTTATCCTAATTCAAACATTCTGAGGCATGAAATTTGTTTGTTTAAGTCATTTTCAGGGAGATGCAGCTTAAAGCATGTTTGACTGCGAATATCGGCTTCTGACGCTCTGAGAGGCTCAAATCTGCAGTATTTGACTTGATCATCAAAAGTGAGCTAGTGACCAAATTCGACTTCAACAACAAGGAAAACCATGTTATCCATCATATTTATCCTAATTCAAACATTCTGAGGCATGAAATTTGTTTGTTTAAGCCATTTTCAGGGAGATGCAGCTTAAAGCATGTTTGACTGCGAAAATCGGCTTCTGACGCTCTGAGAGGCTCAAATCTGCAGTATTTGACTTGATCATCAAAAGTGAGCTAGTGACCAAATTCGACTTCAACAACAAGGAAAACCATGTTATCCATCATATTTATCCTAATTCAAACATTCTGAGGCATGAAATTTGTTTGTTTAAGCCATTTTCAGGGAAATGCATCTTAAAGCATGTTTGACTGCGAAAATCGGCTTCTGACGCTCTGAGAGGCTCAAATCTGCAGTATTTGACTTGATCATCAAAAGTGAGCTAGTGACCAAATTCGACTTCAACAACAAGGAAAACCATGTTATCCATCATATTTATCCTGATTCAAACATTCTGAGGCATGAAATTTGTTTGTTTAAGCCATTTTCAGGGAGATGCAGCTTAAAGCATGTTTGACTGCGAAAATCGGCTTCTGACGCTCTGAGAGGCTCAAATCTGCAGTATTTGACTTGATCATCAAAAGTGAGCTAGTGACCAAATTCGACTTCAACAACAAGGAAAACCATGTTATCCATCATATTTATCCTAATTCAAACATTCTGAGGCATGAAATTTGTTTGTTTAAGCCATTTTCAGGGAGATGCAGCTTAAAGCATGTTTGACTGCGAAAATCGGCTTCTGACGCTCTGAGAGGCTCAAATCTGCAGTATTTGACTTGATCATCAAAAGTGAGCTAGTGACCAAATTCGACTTCAACAACAAGGAAAACCATGTTATCCATCATATTTATCCTGATTCAAACATTCTGAGGCATGAAATTTGTTTGTTTAAGCCATTTTCAGGGAGATGCAGCTTAAAGCATGTTTGACTGCGAAAATCGGCTTCTGACGCTCTGAGAGGCTCAAATCTGCAGTATTTGACTTGATCATCAAAAGTGAGCTAGTGACCAAATTCGACTTCAACAACAAGGAAAACCATGTTATCCATCATATTTATCCTAATTCAAACATTCTGAGGCATGAAATTTGTTTGTTTAAGCCATTTTCAGGGAGATGCAGCTTAAAGCATGTTTGACTGCGAAAATCGGCTTCTGACGCTCTGAGAGGCTCAAATCTGCAGTATTTGACTTGATCATCAAAAGTGAGCTAGTGACCAAATTCGACTTCAACAACAAGGAAAACCATGTTATCCATCATATTTATCCTAATTCAAACATTCTGAGGCATGAAATTTGTTTGTTTAAGCCATTTTCAGGGAAATGCATCTTAAAGCATATTTGACTGCGAAAATCGGCTTCTGACGCTCTGAGAGGCTCAAATCTGCAGTATTTGACTTGATCATCAAAAGTGAGCTAGTGACCAAATTCGACTTCAACAACAAGGAAAACCATGTTATCCATCATATTTATCCTGATTCAAACATTCTGAGGCTTGAAATTTGTTTGTTTAAGTCATTTTCAGGGAGATGCAGCTTAAAGCATGTTTGACTGCGAAAATCGGCTTCTGACGCTCTGAGAGGCTCAAATCTGCAGTATTTGACTTGATCATCAAAAGTGAGCTAGTGACCAAATTTGACTTCAACAACAAGGAAAACCATGTTATCCATCATATTTATCCTGATTCAAACATTCTGAGGCATGAAATTTGTTTGTTTAAGCCATTTTCAGGGAGATGCAGCTTAAAGCATGTTTGACTGCGAAAATCGACTTCTGACGCTCTGAGAGGCTCAAATCTGCAGTATTTGACTTGATCATCAAAAGTGAGCTAGTGACCAAATTCGACTTCAACAACAAGGAAAACCATGTTATCCATCATATTTATCCTAATTCAAACATTCTGAGGCATGAAATTTGTTTGTTTAAGCCATTTTCAGGGAAATGCATCTTAAAGCATATTTGACTGCGAAAATCGGCTTCTGACGCTCTGAGAGGCTCAAATCTGCAGTATTTGACTTGATCATCAAAAGTGAGCTAGTGACCAAATTCGACTTCAACAACAAGGAAAACCATGTTATCCAATCATATTTATCCTGATTCAAACATTCTGAGGCATGAAATTTGTTTGTTTAAGCCATTTTCAGGGAGATGCAGCTTAAAGTATGTTTGACTGCGAAAATCGGCTTCTGACGCTCTGAGAGGCTCAAATCTGCAGTATTTGACTTGATCATCAAAAGTGAGCTAGTGACCAAATTCGACTTCAACAACAAGGAAAACCATGTTATCCATCATATTTATCCTAATTCAAACATTCTGAGGCATGCAATTTGTTTGTTTAAGCCATTTTCAGGGAGATGCAGCTTAAAGCATGTTTGACTGCGAAAATCGGCTTCTGACGCTCTGAGAGGCTCAAATCTGCAGTATTTGA
>CM077805.1:23686485-23848985 GCA_039737535.1 Lagodon rhomboides
TATATGGATCTCACCTTTTCTGATAATGTCAACGCCAATTTTATGCATTTTCACGTCATTTGCGCCTCCCGTAGCAAGAAAACGTGAATTCACAACTTGTCATTGACTTTGTATGTAATCTAGATGCACAAATAATTCAAATATACACCGTAATTCTGTGAACGCTTGCAGTTCAAATTAGGTACCTGAAAAGGCTCAATACGGTCATGAAGGAAAGAAGAACGCATTGGAAAAGCTTAATATTTTCAATAGCATGAAAGGAAGAAAAATGTATTGTAACATGTTGGGAAAGCCCATGGACGTTCAAATCCAAAGTGGGTGGGGTTTAGTGTGTTGTTATCACACCATTATTGAAACAGTAAGTCATCCCAGTTATGTTGTTAAGTTGCTAGCATATTGTGTGTGTGTGTGAGAAAAGTGAATAAACGGCATAGTTCCGGAGTTGGAGCTTGTCAACGATAACTCTCTGCCTATTCTTGCTGCTGCTCGCTACATTGGTGTCAGATGTACGATATCAAGATGGCAGCATCTATGAGAGAGATGGACAAACTCATTGATGACCACGCTACAACGGGGAAGAGCCACTGGAGACTTACCTCATCCAAGTACAACTGGCTGACCAGTTCAATGCCTGGTCAGCTGAAGAGAGGCAGTGCAAGTTGCCCTCGCTTTGGAAGGAAAGGCCCTGCAGGTGTTGACACATCTCCAGCCAGAAGAGCTTTTCAACTGGCTGGCCATCGAAAGTGTGATCCAGCGTCGATTTGGCTGCCAAGCTCATGCAGATGACGCTTGAGACAAGCTGGCTGGATGTAGGAGGAGGGACGAAGAGAGCCTTGGTGCCTACGCTGCAGACCTCCACTGTTACACACGCCTGGGGTATCCTACATTTGACTCAAAGGTCCCCGGGAGGGCTACCAAGACATCTTGCAGCTCCTGGTGCCACGCCATCTACAGCCCAAGGTCCTTCAGCTGGTCCATGGCTTGGTGGGGGCAGGCCACTTTGGGGTTACAAAGACATTATGCCGGCTGCAGGCGCAGTTCTATTGGCCGGGGCGTCGCCAAGACCTGGAACTGTACGTCCACCAGTGTGATGCCTGCACCGCTCGGAAGGGGCCAACCCAGCGCTCGCACGCTCCCCTGCAACAGTTCCAGTTGGGGGTGCCAATGGAGCGCGTGGGCGTGGACATCCTAGGCCCCTTTCCCACCACTGACCAAAGAAATCGCTATGTCCCGGTGGCCATGGACTATTTCATAAAATGGCCGGAGGCGTATGTGGTACCTGACCAGAGTGCCATCACTACAGCTGAGCGCTGTTCTGCTGCTTTGGTGCACCTGAGGAACTGCACAGTAATCAGGGGCAAAATTGAGGCTGGAGTGTTCACCGAGGTCTGTCGGTGGCCTAGGGATCAAGAAGACCGGGACAACACCCCTGCATCCCCAGAGCGACGGGTTAGTTGAATGGTTCAACTGAACCCTGGCCACCCAACTATCTATCCTGACCAGTCGCCAGCAGCATGACTGGGACCTGCACCTACCTCTGGTCTTGTGGGCATATTATACGGCAGTCCAAGAATCAACTAAGTGCACTCCTGCTTTGGTCATGTTTGGACATGAGCTCCGCACTACTGTGGACTTGGTGTTTGGTCCCCCTCCAGAACCGAAGGTGGGAGGCAAGCCTGGTTTGGACTACCTCCGTAATCTCAGAGAACTGCTCCGGCTGGTGCATGAGTTGACCAGGCAGGCTCTGGCAGATGCCGATTCTCGCCAGAAGCGGGCTTATGACTCCTGCTGCAGGAGAGAGGACTTTGCTTCTGGGGATCAAGTGTTGGTCTACAGTCCAGAGGGAAAAAGGGGCCTTTCCCCCAAACTGATGAGCCAGAGGGCTGGACCCTGTACTGTACTTGAGAAACTGTCAGATGTTGTATACAGAGTACGTTTGATCAAACAGAACTGGGTAGTGGTGCTCCACCGGGGTGGGTCGCACCCTACCACCCTTTGGCCTCGTCTGAGGGGGGGTTGAGGGCTGCCCTGCCCCCAACAGCTGCTGAGGGGCCCACGCGGTCAAATCGGCAACAGACTTCCCCAACACCTCAGAGACAAGTTGCTAGCATGTTGTGTGTGTGTGTGAAAAGTGAATAAACGACATAGCTCTGGAGTTGGAGCTTGTCAATGATAACTCTCTGCCTATTCTTGCTGCTGCTCGCTACAGTATAATAGCAGAAATATCAGAAAGGAGCGGAATGTTTTGAGATATGAATGGAGAGAAGGGGGGGGAAAACAAAAGACAAAGACAAATGAGAAGGACTTGCAGGAAGGGGAGGAAAGGAGGCAGATGACGAAGCTGAGGAAAAGAGAGAGGGGTTGAAAGACAGAAAGAGATAGACAGATAGAGTTTAAACCTGAAGCAGATCAAGGTCTGAATTTATTAACAGTTAAACAAACAGAAGAACTGTAACATGAGTCCACCAATCAGAACATAGAAACAGCCTGGTTGGAGAATCAATGTTAGGCTTGAAATTGCTGTGTCATTGAGAGAGAAATAGGAAGAGAGCTGAAAAAAATCAATTTCAAGAAGGCACCAAAAAAAAGAACCTGTAGATGATATGGATGAAATAACCTCACCAACGGCAGAGGTGAATATTGCTTAGATGGTCACATTGACTGAAAGAGGACACATTTTCCTACATACTGATGTATAGATTATGTATGATAAGTAAAAGTTGTGGGATGTTCAAAGTATAAAAACCTTTAAGTACAAAAACTTTGAAAAAAGCAGAAGAGATTCAGTGAGTGATATCAAAGTCAATGTCACACACACTAGAATAAAAGTATTCCATGTACTACACCATTTTAAAAGCTCAACAGCTAAAAAAGCATCAAACTAAAACTGTGTTGTAAAAGATTTTAAAAAGCTGAATGCAACTCTAATAGTTTAAAGTCTGCTGTCCAGTTTACAGTTTGAATCATGTCTGGAGTTCAATCTATGAAGAAGCAGAAAAGTTTTAAAGTGGGGTGGGTTTGATTTTACAAAGAGCTTAATATTTTAAAAAGTATAAAAGGTACAAATGACAAAAGTTGTAGCAATCATGTCCACAGTGAGCTGAACATTTTGCTAGTAGAATGGGTTCTGTAGCACAAAGTATGAAGGAGTTCAAAAGTGCAGAAAAATGTACGGAAGACGAAAAATAATAATACATTCCAGAAGAACAATATTGCCTTAAAGTAGAGAAATCCAGTCAACCCTCCGCTTCCTGCTAGGGTAATGTACGGTAGCCGGTAGGCTGAGCACCTGCAGACTTGAAGCTCACTGATCTGTTGGCAGATCTGTTTCTCTCATTCTGTGTTTATTGAAGTTAATGCATCAAATAAATTAATGTATTTTCTCTGGTTAGTATGCGTTAATATAGAAAATACCAAAGGTATTCAGTGCTGGAGTGCAATTTCATCAGATCTTTGTTATTTCAGCATCTTGTGTGTATGGTAATAATGTGTTTACTTAGCAGACGGCAGTACTGTCATCAGCAGAGCCTGCTTGCTGTGCTGAGCAGCAGCCGAGCACTAGACCTCAGTAGGTGATGATGATATACAGTGCATGTGTGTCTGATTAGAATCACCTCGGGAACTCACAGCAATGCATCGATGTGGAAGTTCTCCATCTGCTCCAATTACTCACCATAAGCTTGTGGAACTGCCTCTAAAAGAATCATCCATACTCAATAACCCTGCACCTCCTGTTCAGGTTCACTGATGAAACTCACTACTATCACAGCTCTTGATAGGACTTGAAAGGAAAAAATATATCTACGCACAATCACAAAGATCACAAAATCACAAAGATGAACAAAAATGTAGCATAAGTTGGAGGAGCTACCAGGTGCTGCATCTTCATGCACTGCTGTTGCCATAGCAACTTTATGTGTCAAAGTATAAAAATGCCACCTAACTTGTCATAGAAAAGACAGATGGAGAGATATTAACAAGCCAATGGAATTAACTGAACACGTCATACCATCATGCCTGAGAAGGAAAGTCAAATTTGCGTGTTCACCTGACTATTACTACTATGAGTACTACTGACCATGACTATTACAGGGTGAAGCCTTTCCAGTGCTACCGGGGGTTATCTCAGCAAGCACCACGCACACAGTTCTGGTTTCTGCTCAAAACACTCAACACAAAGTAATGCAACTCAAAGGGTCCGATCACGTCTTGTGCGTCTCGTCTGCAGCTTCTCCCAGCTGCTCTCCAGTGCATCTCCCACGCATCTCCCATCTGAGGTCCAGCACACTACTGGATTTGAAGGGAGACCGTGATTAGTAAACAGGTGGCAGCTTTGCCAGTCACTCACCTGGCGCTGCTCTCCTGAGCCCTCTCCACCTTTCTCTCTCCCCAGCAGCAGCGCGACCACGCCAACCTCCACACAGGGTTTACTGACCCAGCAGTAAATCCTGATAATATAGATTCACATTGCACACAAAAGCCAGAAGTTAGTGTGTGTAACACTGTTATTCTAGCCAGTGTAAAAGGAGCTTAAGTAGGGCAGGGAAAAAAAGAAGGAAAAGATATAAGATCAAGACAAGGTTAGAAATAATTATTTTTACTTGAAATGATAATTTTCCAAAACTTCAAACTTGTATTAAGAACCCACCATTTGCAGCAATTACAGCGTTGCAGATCTTTGGCCTTCTAGCTGTCAATTTGTTGAGGTAATCTGAGGTAATTTCACTGCATGCTTTTGAAATATTTCCCACTGCAACGCGACATGGGTTTTAGTTTCTCCAAAGCCAACTGTGTTAAAACTTTTTTTTAAAGCTCCCTTTTTTCCCCACTGTCTCAGGCCAAACACACTTATCGCAAATGCAAATGGGGGACTGGCATGCTCACTGCAATGTTTGATTTGGTCTGACTGAGGACAAAAGCAGTGATGTGACAAGTTGTCATGGCAGAAACTTTAGCCTTTGCTTAAACTTTAACTTTAAAGTGGACATAAGTTAAGATTACTATGTTAAACTCATTTTTCCACGATCAAGAATAAACTTTCATGCATGTTACAGACTATTATATACGCTTTGATTTTTAAAAATCTACACAGCACTCATGGTAAACATGATAAAAATGGAGATAAATGTCTGAATTACTTTCTCAGGTTCCGATGGACTAAGCTGACTCAAACTGTACTGAAACTGTTATCAATAAAATTAGTGCTGAAGTTATGCCATCCTCATCGCTCTCTCATTTGGGGATGGGGGGCAGGGTTAGGTCACAGCGCATTACTGAGATCTGCACAATTACAGGCAGCTGTGGGGTCATCTTCTAATGAGGCAGCCTTTCCTCTCAGGCACATCATCAGACAGCTAAGTGGAGGCCAGATTGGAGACACAGGATAGGGAGGTCCTCGTAGGTGCTGCTCTTGAACAACTACAGAGGAAAAATAGACAATTATGCGATGTTGAGGATTTTGTTGAACCTTTGTAACCATTCACAGGCTGTCCACTAATGACGGGACCAATAACAACCCGAAAGATTAGTGTTGAGTGTGTCTGTCTCACTCTGAAGATGACAGCATCACTGGGTGTCATTTTCACGTATCCAAGTGACACATTCATCTGACTATTTCTCATACCAGCCTGTGTCAAATATAGGCCTGGTTCTCCTGAGTTGCAATAAATACAGACCTTTACTTCTGTACAGTTAATTCTGAGCCATGTTATCTCCTTGACTGCACATTTAGCTGGTGTGCCAGCATCCAGACACAGCAGCAGTGTGTACAGTGGTGTTTGCTGTTAAACAAACATCTTTTCTCTCATCCTCATCTCTAGAAGAAAACAGTAATGGAAGATTCTGCAAACAGGATTTGGTCCAATGCCAACATTTTGTTATTTGCTGTTCTTGTACCAGCTGTGCCACATGCAGTTGGCAGACAAAAAAAAGCACAACTGGCCAGATATATTATATTCTAGCACTGTAATAAAATGAGAAGATCAATTATTTCAGCATACAACATACTCATCTTATTAAGATGTTTTGGGACCAAAGATGGCGGTAACGCAATATAAACTAATGTATACTGTAATCACATTGCATTTGTCTGTAATGCAGTAGTGAAACATGTTGCTGTTCCTAAATTCTTCTTTTAAACTCTGAGAAAAAACAAAGTAAATCTTGTGATCTCTCTCTGATCATAGCTGGTTCCACAAAGCCCCTGTATCAGAAATCTCGGCATCCTTTCCACTCCTAATCCCTCTGCCAACTGCATGTCTCCACCCACAAAACATTGCCAAGATTTATCACACACTCTTTCCAGGGTCGATGCTGAAACACTTGTTCATGCCTTTGTCCCTTCTAGGATTGACTACTGTAATAAACTTCTCTCTGGCTTACCGAAATACAGTCCTGGTCAAAAGTTTCCATCCACTTGTAAAGAACATGTACATCGTGGCAGTCTTCAGTTCCAATGATTTCTACAGCTCTCATTTTTCTGTGATGGAATGAGTGGAACACAAACTACTTTGTCTCAAAAATCATTCATGAAGTTTGGTTCAATAATGAATTTATTATAGGTCTTCTGAAAATGACACCAAATCTGCTTCGTCATAAATATACATACAGAAATTCTAACATTTGGTTGAATGTCTCAGCCATTTTCACCTCAGCTGGGTCCTTCTGATAGCCATCTACTAGCTTCTGGTCGTCCTCTTGCTGAATTTTCAGAATCGGTGAAGTTCGATGTTTTGTTAGCTTCCTGGCACAAACTTGTTTGTTCAGCACAGTCCACATGTTCTGACAGGGTTCAAGTCAGGACTTTGGGAAGGCAGCACGGTGCTCAGAATGTAGGTCCTCTGAACGTAGAGTCAAACCTGGATGAACTGCACTAAAAACTGATTGCAGCTCTGTCTTATCAGTTAAACAAAATCAGCAACAATAATGAGCACTAAATGATTGAACAAAACCAAAAAGGCCATGTAAAGCTAAGTTGTCAGTGTCACCAGTAACCTATCAAACTGAAACCCTCACAGGTGTGATTGAAATGGGCACCTACATTCTTTCAATCTCCAGATTTTTCAAATCATGAAGTGGCTTCAGAATAGCATCAAATCCACATTTCTTCAAGTCCTCTGAACAAAAGAAGGACACAAGATGAATGTTCATCAACATCGAATTAAGCTTTGGTGGTAAATTTCTCAAAACAAAATAAGTACAGCCAAGTTTGTGCACTCCCTTTTTTTAACCTAATGGATAAGCGGTTTCAAAATCATCATAATAGAGCTGGATCTAAAGAGCATATTCTTGTTGTGAGAACAGACAGTCATGCATCTATCTATCTATCTATCTATCTATCTATCTATCTATCTATCTATCTATCTATCTATCTATCTATCTATCTATCTATCTATCCATCCATCCATCCATCCATCCATCCATCCATCCATCCATCCATCCATCCATCCATCCATCCAAAGAATTCCCGAGTTGAAACACACCCCATGATGGGTACATACATGACCTTATAATTGACAGGAACTTTCCTATATGTGCCTGTTTTATCTCTGCATGTATCAAAATCAAACACCAAGAATATGCTTTATAGGTTCAACTATTCTCCACTTTTCATCCAAATGCCTCCATGTCTTTGAAGCTGGTCAAAATAATCCTCAACTCACTCTAAAGTTGCTCGAGATCAATCAGATGACAAACATTCAACAACAGCTGCTTCGTCACTAACCAGTTCTTCCATTGAGCTAACTAAACATTGCACGGTACATGTTACGCTGCGTTTGTAGAGTGTACAGCTGAGACAATGTGGTAGGCATTCCGACAGTCCAGTTTAGTGAAAATCTGGGCGTGACACAGAGGCTCGAAGGATGGGTTGATCAGGGGTAGTGGGTATTTATTCTTGACTTTGATGTCATTGGGTCCCATCCCTCTTACCCACAAAGAAGAAGCCAGCACCGAGGGCGGACGACGAGGACCTGATGGTGCAGTGCGATGGGTGACGGTAGCCAGTCTTGGGGGTGTAGACCCAAAAGCAGATAATGAGGCAGGGAGTAGTGTTCAAGGTAATCTATTGACTTCACAAGGTAATGGCACGTGAAGGTGGGGACAGTCCCAGGCTGAGTCTCTGTCTGGGAGTGAGAAGGAGGAGGAGAGGTTGCTCACGGTGGCGCTGGTGGTTAGCATGGCGAGTTGACACTCCCAACTTTGTCGGAGCTACGGACTTTCTTAGTCTGTTGTGACAGTGGCGCCACCATGTGGTCAAAATGTGAAAATTACCTTTACTGACTTCTGTGACACTGAAAAACATTCTAGAGCCTTTTCACGACTATAAAACCTTTTACCATCATTGAAAACATTACAGAATGCTAGTATATGTTGACAAACATTTTATTTTAAATTGAAGTGCTATACTGTAGAACCGTATACAAAAAAATGATAGCCGATAACACATTGTTCTAGTATTTAGACAGCCCATTAGCCTTTCAAGCTAGGAACACTTGCTGTGCTCCAGGGGCTGTCTACTCGCGAAAATAGATTTGTTTTTGTATTGTAAATGAGCTGTCCAAACGGAGAGCAATAGACTTCGGAAGACAATATCACAACTTGGATTCGTTTTATGAAAAATCCTTTTTGATTTTTTTGATCGCCACTTCATTCCTGTCTCCTCTGTTTACTATGCAGGTAAATCTTAATGAATTTCAATTTGGTTGTCATGGTTTCCCTAAAATGAACATGACTCAACTGTGGAGAATCTCACCTATCTAACGAAGTATAACATGCCTTTATTCACACAAGCGTAAACATCTATATCCTCATGCTGGCGCCGACCCGCTTTGAACGGGCCGAACTGGGTCGCGGGTAAGTAGCACAAGGTAATAACATAGCCTACCATTTAAGTTTGTAGGGCAACAGAAGAGTTGTTAGGTTACTGTAGATCCTGTTACTAAGTAAGGTCAGTTTGGACCAAAATGTAGAATGTTAATTATGGTTTTCACAGCAGAAGTCTCTGTTGGATTGAGTTCTGTGTACCTCTAAAGGACATGATGTGACCTGATGTGACATCAAGTGCATTTGAAACCTATTCAGAATGTTTCTAAACCTCGTGAAACTTTTTATTTTGGGTCTGTCTAGGAAACAATATATCTCAAATTCAGAGACATTCCCTAAATCCCTCTGATGAAGAGAGAGCTGACTGACCTGAATGACTGACTGACCTGAATTAGCTTCATGCCCTCAACTAAAAGACAGCAGCATAAACAATGCTATCAGAAAGAAGTGACAGAATAGAGATATCTTAACGTCAGTACTTATATAACCATTCTTTGAATCCAGGTCTTTCAAGTTTGGGAACAGAGTTGTAATGCCAAGTGCATACTGAATGCTGACATTTACTGGAGGGACCGTCCTGATAAGAAACAGATGCATCATTGAAGTGACACTGTACCCAAAAACGACAGCTTCAATTACTTACCCTGTGTAGATTAAAGTGCCCGAAGAAAAACTTTGTACAGCATGCCTTCATGATTTTTCTTTAATTATTTTTCTTTTTACTTCAGACACAGTTGTGTTGATCAGGGACTGGGGAAATTACAAAGCATGTGCAACAAATTCTGCAAGTACTTCTTCTGAATGCTCCAGGTCTGTGTCTACGCTGCACTTTTGCACTTTGCTTTCGTTTTGCCGTTCCTATCCATCCCTAGCAAACAGCATTGTAAACAAACACATTTGGAATCAATTTTCTCAAAAGGAATGCAAGTAAAAACTTTTTTCCTTGAGGCACTCCATGCTACTGGGTGAGTAATTGATCAAAAAAATGTTGGTTTTAATTGAAGTAACCCTTTAAGATGACACACACACACACACACACACACACACACTACTGAAAACCAGGATATTTTTAAATATCTGGAATTATAAACATTAGGAATAAAAGAAAAGCCCTTTTAAGTGTGCATTCACTTACCCATGACTCTCTGCCATATCTGTCACTAGTATATAGTAGTAGTATATTCACCATCTTTTTTCTTGTGTCTTTAGAAAGGCAGTTTGTTTTCTCATATTTGGTCACCACCTGGCTTTGAATATAGGGCTTCCCTGACAGTCTGAAACAACACTTGTATGACAATCATACAGAGCACCTACAGGTTAGATAAAACTTTTTTTTTTTCAAAATCAACATTTAATTGTTAAAAGCATATCATCCATACACTAACAGAATAATGAAGCAGACCACTTTGGATGATTTTATGCTTGATCCTGATTTGCTGCCAATTCTGTTTTACACTGCTGGTTTTGTAGCAAACTGCAATTAGAAAATGGAATAGTCTATTTATTTTTATCACTAATAACATTTGATCAATAAAATTAACTTTACCTTGACTTGTCCAAAAACTTAGATTTACTTGTTTGCTTGATAATGGACAGTGTCAGACCTAAATGCAATACTTCAGCAAAATGTTTAAATATATCAGTCAAGTTTTCTCCCACAATGTCAGGTCAGTAAAAACATTAACAGACCTTAGTGTACAGATAACATATATCTTACATTGTTGCTGTCACTGTTTTCTTCTATGACCTGTTTTTTTTCATGTTTTGATAGATGTAAGGATTTGTGTTGAGTCTGAACCCAAAGTAACCCATGTAACCCTGAGTTACAACATTCAGATACAAATAACAGAAGTACATTAGCTATAAATGATTACATTAAACAATTCATTTTGAGAGACATTCTGCAAATTCTTACCTGTGCACTCTTCAGCGAAGACCTGAAAGACATGTCAGAAGTTCATCAGATATGTTGGGATCAAGGCTGTATACCCGGCAAATTGAATTTTGCCAGCACTGAAACAGAAAAGATAACTACTTCAAGGGTCATAAGTAGGGCCGGGACTTTAACGCGTTAATTAGGATTAATTCATTACAACGCGTTAACGCATTTTAATCGCACTCATTTTTTCACCGCGGAATCTTTCTCACTGGACGAGTTTCAGGCGGACCGATTATACTGGAGCACCAAGTAGCGTTCATGACTTCAGACAACAACAAACCACAGTGAACATGAACGAAGAAGCTGATGAGACCGCTTTGGTTGGCCCCGTGGAAATTTTGTTTTAAAAAACGAACGGATGTAGCGTCGATAAGAGCATGGTTGTGTGCAAGCTATGCAACAAGGAATTCACATATCACCGCAGCACATCGAGCCTCAAGTATCACCTCAATGCAAAACATATAGCAGCTAGCGTGGACGTTAGCCCGACTCCGAATACAAGGAGCCACACCCACTTCCGCTACACTTAATGGCAAAAATGGCACTGGTCTGTTGGACTTGGTTGAGCAAAAATAAACAATATTTTGTTGCTTAAGCTTATGTATTCAGTCATTATTCAATGGTATACTAAAAATCCATGTGAAAAAAATTACTTCTCACTGTTCTCAGGTCAAATATTTATATGCGATTAAAATGTGATTAATCGCGATTAATAAATAGCAAAGCCTCTAATTAATTAGATTTAAAAAATTAATGGAGTCCCGGCCCTAGTCATAAGATAACATGATTTCAATTTAAACATACACCAACAGTGAAAACCCTGAAGGCATGACAGTCAAAGTACCGCTATTTATAAATTGATGGTAAGCGCAGCTCCAACCAAACCCAAAGCTACTCCATGTACCATGGCCTAACATTTGTACTCTTTATTAGGAGATAGACATTTTACTGCTCATTTTAGTGTGACTCAGAATGCTGATCACGTTCAACTGACCACAAACCTTTTTCTCCTCTGTAACATTAACATAAGTTACCTGTTTGGCTCCAGTGTTCAGCCCACAGTCAGTATAGGCTTCAGCAGTAGAAACTGAAAAGAAAGAAACACACCTTTGTTAAATACAAACTGTTGCTGATATTAGCTGTGTCACAAACGTTAATCATATTCTCCCGACAGCCAGTGTGCTTAATTAGCTAACATTAATTGACGTAGCAAACGTTACCTTACTGAGGTCAGGCTCGCAATCGGCCAGTTCGAAAAAAATATGTTTTAAACTGGGATGTGACACTTACACATAAAATATTATTTTGTACAAATGCAATTCTGCTCACACTTACTGATATTACTCATGCTAATACCTATCTAAGACCGCAGACCTCGGAGGGCAATTATCCACCAGAAAGGAGGTTGTGGTCATGTTAACACTGGGAGTGTGGGAATTTCTGAAATCACCAAAATCCACACACACACACTTTCAGGAACTAGAGGTGTCATTTTTTTTTTATAAATAAAGTGTTAAAATTACACTGACTACCGCTGATTTCAACTCAAACTGAAAAATGAACACTGGCAGTTTTGCTGTGTAGGTGTGGTGTTCTTGGGGTTAAAGGCCTCACCTTCTCTCCTCCAAACATATTGCTGCTGACAGAGTTTTCCTCAAGAAGGTTTTTTCTTTGTCCATGTGATCAGCAGCAAACTTCAGTCGAGCTTTAAGGTGCTGCACCTGGAGCAAGGGGTCTTTATTGCACGGCAGCCTCTCAGCTCATGTTTAAAACACACTTGACTGTGGACTCTGAAACCTGTCTTCCATAATTTTCAGAAGACTTATCATGAATTCATTATTAAACCAAACTTCATGAATGTTTTTGTGACAAAGTAGTTTGTGTTTCCCTTATTCCATCACAGAAAAATTAGAGTTGTAGAAATGATTGGAACTGAAGACTGCCGTGATATACATTTTCTTTACAAGTGGATGTAGACTTTTGACCACGACTGCAACAAAACTGTATAGAATACTAACCAAAACTAGAATTTGATCATAT
Source organism: Lagodon rhomboides (assembly GCA_039737535.1). Taxonomy (NCBI): domain Eukaryota; kingdom Metazoa; phylum Chordata; class Actinopteri; order Spariformes; family Sparidae; genus Lagodon; species Lagodon rhomboides. The sequence continues at coordinate 23,699,288 of CM077805.1, forward strand.
TACCCCTGTCCCAATTTCACCACACTGGCTCCCTGTGCATGCTAGATCTGACTTCAAGATTTTACTTTTAACTTCAACGAGTTACACCATTGTACTCATCACCTTTGCTCATATACCTGCTATGACTCTATGGTCTCAAAATTCCAGTCCCCTTAATATTTAAAAAATAAATAAAACATTAGTACACATCTTTGCACAGAAGCCTTCAACCTCACTCAGTCTGCCTTAGATACTAAACTTCTGCTATCCAACTATACAGTACACAGTGTATGTGTTCTCATACTGTATGTATGGTAGGTAACTAATATTCTGTTTTAATTCTGTTGTCACTTGCACTCCATAAGCAGTTTATCTATCTGCATAATACAGAAAAAGATGTGTTCCTTTCATGCACGCTTGCACAACAATCGACTGGGCTCTCCTGCTAACCATGAAGTACCATGAACACAACGACGCAGGCTCTGCAGATGCCACAGTGTTGTGCTCCAAGAAAAAACAGATTGTCTGACAAAAAACTTGAGAGCCCCCTTCTCATGAAGTATTACCACTGCTTTAATAATAAACATGTTAAATAAGCTGGACTAGTCATTTAAAGAGCATCATAGAAAGATCCTGTGTATGTCCTCCTCAGTAAGATAGGGCTGATTGTGGCCATATGTAAGGTTTCATGTTATAATTGACTCGCAATCACATGTCAGTGCACCTCAGGGAGTGTCGCACAGTAACAGTAATGTAACGAGTAGTGTAACACATTACATTGTAAAGGTAAAAAACAAGTAATGCATTACTATGGTAAAAAAAAAACTACAGTAATATGTAATACATTTTTTATATAGAACGATATTTCATGCTTTTGAGACTATTATTATTTATTATTATTAGGGCCGGGACTCGATAAATTTTTTTAATCTAATTAATTAGAGGCTTTGTAATTAATTAATCGCGATTAATCGCATTTTAATCGCATATAAATATTTGACCTGAGAACAGTGAGAAGTAATTTTTTTCACATGGATTTTTAGTATACCATTGAATAATGACTGAATACATAAGCTTAAGCAACAAAATATTGTTTATTTTTGCTCAACCAAGTCCAACAGACCAGTGCAATTTTTGCCATTAAGTGTAGCGGAAGTGGGTGTGGCTCCTTGTATTCGGAGTCGGGCTAACGTCCACGCTAGCTGCTCTATGTTTTGCATTGAGGTGATACTGGAGGCTCGATGTGCTGCGGTGATATGTGAATTCCTTGTTGCATAGCTTGCACACAACCATGCTCTCATCGACGCTTCATCCGTTCGTTTTTTAAAACAAAATTTCCACGGGGCCAACCAAAGCGGTCTCATCAGCTTCTTCGTTCATGTTCACTGTGGTTTGTTGTTGTCTGAAGTCATGAACGCTACTTGGTGCTCCAGTATAATCGGTCCACCTGAAACGCATCCAGTGAAAAATATTCCGCGGTGCAAAAATAAGTGCGATTAAAATGCGTTAACGCATTTTAACGCGTTAACGCATTGTAATTAATTAATCCTAATTAACGCGTTACAGTCCCAGCCCTAATTATTATAGACTATTATTATTAATTATGTGATTCCCTTTTCACCTGCCTCAGCAAGTTGTCCCTGGACCGTCTTTAATGAGTCCAAAATGTTGCTGAAGGCTGCTGACCACATCCAGCAGGAGGATTTACAAGAGACCGGTGTTATATTTTTCACACTGGCTTCCCGTTAAGTTCAAAATTGATTTTAAGGTTCTTGTTTCTACATAATATGAGCCCTGCATAGTGAGGCACCTGTTCATACTTTCAAGCTGCTCCATCCTTACACCACCAGTTCCATGCTGTGGAATGCCCTTCCCATAGGCTAATGTTATGTGGCCTTCAAAAAGCAACTGAAGACTTATTTATTTAAATTTGCCTTTGTCTCACCTGTCTAGTGTTGTAATCTGTGTGCTATTTTAAATAAACTTACAGACTGACTTACTTATTAACTATCCCAACACTGTTAGGGACACTGTATAACCTGAAATACGGGTCAGTTATTTTTTGTAGCTCCAGACTCTACATGTTTTCCAGATGGAAGCGATGGAAGCACAAATTGAGTCCCTGTCCCCTGAAACCCATTGTCAGTGAGCACTGTGAGGACCTTTGATTCAGTCGTTCTTCAGTGTGAAGATCTTCCCTTACAGGCAGCAACATTTCCCTTTAACAGGAACAATCCTGAATCTCTCCATCATATATACCGTCATCCTTGTCTGTCTGTTATAAATGCATCTCTGACACCTTTCTTGATTTGTCATGTGCCATCTCATTCACCTCCTCCCTTCACACCTGCCTCATCAGCGATTCTATCCACAGTACTTGCTTTGCTGCTTGGGCCCTCAGGCATTACTTCTCCTGCAAGATTTATTGTCCTCCTTGGCTTCTCTCGACACTCAGGTCCTCATTCCTCCCCTCTCCTCCCAGCTCTCCTGATGAGAGGAATGGGTACCTCCACCACTGGGACATCATTGGACAGTTTACTGAGGTGTTAAAGCAGCCCGCTGTTTACTCTGCTGACACGAAGGATATGAATCTCTCATGTGAGGTTTAGTGTTTGTTTTATAATTAACTTGTCATTTCCACCTGTTTTCACTTCCAGGTAAAATAACTTATAATAATGGAACATTCACAGCAGAGACCACTTAATATTTCCCATAAATTCAGAGAATCTCAGAGCTACCCTGGTGTGACTTGATATCTAAAGTTAGACTTTGAGACTGCACAAAAAGGAAGAGAAAATAGCATAATGTGCCCAGGGAAGGAAGACAAATTAATTAGAGGAGCACCAACCCAGCTCAATAGCTTGGCTTCCCAGCATGTTTTAATCACTAACAGTATAATTAGGAAGGGGCAGAGTGAGGCATATGAGGGTTCTCCAGTAATAAGGGATGAGAGCAACTCCAAATTTCAATCACAGAAAACACAAGATACACCCTTGGATAAAGTCTTTGATGCTTGATAGAAACATGTACTGTTTCTCCAACAGTGTATGATATAACAAATTGCTTTTTTTTATATATCCATTTGCACAGATGATGGGTCAATAATCCCCATGCTTGATTGGCCACTGCCCAGCAGGAATAAGTGTTAGCATGCCATCAGCTGTCCAGTTATAATGCACTGAAGTCCAAAACTAAGATTCAAGTTTTAGAAAAATTGCAATTTTACAAAAGCTGAAACTTATAATGAAAAGATAGATAGATATCTCATATTTATATCAGTACTTATTGAGATTTCACAATAAGATTCTACTTCCTGTGAAAGCTGCACAGGCTCACCACAAACATCCATATGAGTCAAAGTATACAGCAATTATTCAACCACACATCTCAATATTGCAATAAACGTATTCTTTGTAGATTAGAAAATAAAATTCTACAACAAATAAAATACACTTGCAGTTGTACATTGCACTAACAATTTTGAGTTCACGAGTTCACGATTTTGCTGGATGCATTCTTTTTATGGTGGAGGAAGTCACACCAGTCCCACTTGATGCCAATCTTTGTGCCCTGCTAAGATTATCACCTCATACAAAGATGATTGAAAAAATATATGACAAGGAGAAAGTTTGACTTGATGGTGATGTCAAAGGAAAGTTCAGAAAATGACTGAAATGATGAATCATAAAAACATATCTTATATAGATAGATGTAAATAGATGGATGTAAATAGCTGCTTTAAGGATCTACTTACTAACATCACCACCTGGAGACTAAGTGTACTGCAGCACTGAACAGTAATGAGTAGGCTGATCCTTAGAAAATAAATGGAGCCAAAGAGAGAAATCAACACAGAGCTCCCGCACGACACAGCAAAGCCAGCCGGAAGATATTTGGCATGCGATGTCCTCTTTTGGCATTGTGATGCATTCACAAAGCAGTCTGGCAGAATGCAGGATTAATAACAATCCGAAGAAGTGGGTGGTGGGTCACAAAGGATTTCAGTACTCAGCACTTACTATAAATGTTCTCCTTTTGTCTTAGAGAGACTAATCTCTTCATGGTACTCTGTGTTCTTTCTTTTGCCAGCATTCAACCTAGTCACTTGGATAACAGGATAGAGTCTTTGCCACAGGCTTGACCCAACATGTTCAGCTCCCTGTCATGTCAGTAGAATATCCATATTGACATTAAACATGTGTGCTGTGAGATATGAAATAAGAATAAGGTAATTAGGCTTGAAGTAAAGGGAGTATAATTACGATTTCCCCACATTTGTGCTTGGGAGTTACGAAATAACAGCTTTTTAATAAGAGCTATGCCTGGTTAGCTTGCTGTAACCTAGCCTAGCTTACCGGTTTTGCCTTTTCACTGCAGTTGATGCAGCCTCATTAACCAGTGTTGTGCAATTGCAGACAGGGTGTCTCTGGTAAAGGGACGTGTTCTTGAGTTCGAGCAGCTCCTTTGTGTTAGAACTACAGGCACTATAGATAGCAACATGCTTGATAGCAGGCCTGCAAGCATGAGAACTATTGTAGACTTGTTGCACCGCTATGGCGTTTGTCCCTGTTTGTGTGAGAGCAAGTCACTGGTTGTGTGTTTGTCAGTCGCCCATTCTGACTGCTAACAGTCCTCAGTTTCCCTGATGTTAGTCCTGCTAGCCTGTGTGACTCCATAAACCCTTGATTCCACTGGGCACGTCTCTGTTACATCTGTGGAACACTGTTTGGTTCCGTTCTCCACACGACTTCATGTCCCACCGGGAGCATTTCAGAAGCAAACAGAGTGTCATGCCTGCCTGATGTTGCTTATTTGCTCAGACAGTTTATTTCATAATATCTCCTTTTTTGTGCCTCTACTGTAGCTGAGTAGGGTATGTAGTTAAATCATTTAGTTTTCTGTCTTAAGTGTTTTTCTTGTTAATATTTCTGACTTTGATGTGCTGTAGATCCCAAGTCAGCACAAGGTGTTTTACTTTGAAAATTGAACGGATGCACTATGTCGTTAGACTGACTTGCTTCCTGTCTGGCTCGATTTGCTCAGTGCAGATTGATGTGGGCACGTACCGTGGTGCAGCCACTGGAAACATGTGCATTGTGTAGAACGGCCCTGATAAGTTCCAGCGACCGTATGGCAGCCAACAGGGACACGGTGGAAACCGTTTGCCATTTACCCAGGGTTAGGGCCTCTGGCAAAGACCTAACCTAACAAAATATTTTTATATTTACAAGCTATAGAAAACCCTAATCGAGAGATCTAGATAGAAAGAGTAAGAGAGAAGGTCAAATGAAATATTCACAAGCTGTAAAACAGAGCGAGAGCATCAACGTACCTTGGAAGTCATTACCATTGAACTCTGCGGTGAGCACCACACCCCTGCTGACAGCCTCACACAGCTCAGGAGGAGAGGGACACACTGTTGGCAGGGGAGTCATTGAAGAGTATTCTTTGTATTGCTCTATCAAAAAGCTCAACAATTGTCTTTGGAAAACAGACTTGAAACTCTCCTGCTCGACACAGTACAATTCTTTGGCTTTTGGCAACAGATTTCTTAGCCAGTTGTTCAATTTGTGTTTGTTTGAAGTGTTTTTGAACCGCACATTTTGCCTTGGCTCAGTTTCAGTTCAGCTCATAACTAACCATGGATGATAAATGCCTGTGCAACATGAATGAAAGTGACTACATAGCAGACTGAAAAATAACATGAAGAACTATCAGAAATATAATAATTAACCTGAACAAAAACGCAGAGCAAATGTAGCCTGTAAATGAGACAGTGAGTGGCAGCAGCTGAGTGATTAACCAGTTTAACATCTCCTGTGACAATAAATTAATCTTCCACTGTCTCCATAACATAATGTAATGCAGTGTTTGGCCTAATGACAGGAGACAGGAAGAATAAAGTAGTGTTAAGATCACAGGATAATAAAGGATGGATGGAAAGAATAGTACAGCAACAGCATATATGTAAATGTAAATGAATTAGTGCTTGCATGCAGAAATGATATGACTATTTGATGACTGTATATTTTTTTATTGAATGGCATAGCATTGTGGATAGGTAGAGCTATAGGAAAGGTGTGTGTGCTGTTAGACAGCCCATTGTGAGCCCCCATTTGTATTTGGCAAGCGAGCGAGAGCAAGCTGTATATGACCACAGTGGGACACCTGCACAGAACTGACTCCACCCCGACTAGAGAAGCGCCATGTGGTCCAACCAACTGCAGCAGGGTAATAAGCCCAAACACACCTCAAAGCTTTGACAGAATTACTTGAAGACCAAAGAACCCAAAGGAGTCCTGGACTGTCCTCCACAGTCACCTGACCTCAACCACATTCAACATTTATGGGAGCGGCTGAAGACTAAGAAAGCTGAGCTTTGTAGATCACTGTCAGATCATGCCTGGATAACATGAGTCAGCAGGTTTTACTTTAACTAGTGGAGTCCATCCTGCCATCTGACGTCCATGGACATTTTTTAAAGATTCAACTTTTGACACAAACTGTTTATCAATTGTAGTGAAAACAATGTCAAATAGAAGTACTCTGACCTGGTCCCAGACTTTTAGACCGAACTATATGTCTTTGTTTGTTAACTAGGTCACACAAACATAATATCTGATGACGTGATTCACAGTTTGTGAGTGTCCTCTGACTGTGTGGTTTCTTTTTATAGCCTCTTCCACACACTCAGCAAGAAGTAACTGCAAATTGGATTTCTCTTTTGGAGGAAATGACAAACTTACTTTGATGTTCCCACATTGAGTTACCCTGCATGACTGCAATCTAGCAATCCAGTGAGGAAAAAGAAGAGAGTGTATAGGCCAAGACATCAAAAGCCTCAAATCAGTCATACAGGAGAAATCCTTCCAGGTGATCGTCTCTTAGGTCACACTGAAATATCTTCTCAGTGCATGCAGATTAGGTTTTTATTTTATTTTCATGGTTATTCAAACATTTCAGAGACTGGGTTGCTTTCGAAGCAGAAGTGTTATTGGCATGGTGACTTTGTGATTTGCACTGTCACCTCACAGCAGGTAGATTCTTACTGTCAGTGTGAGCCCTGTTCCTCTCTGTAAAGATTCACCATGTCTCCTCTACCAGGATTAATACCAGATGCGTTATTTAGATGTTCATTTTCTTTTTTACATTTTTAAAAATAAGTCTCTCAGTTGGATCAAGATGTCTCTGTGTTTACCAGTGCTTCCAGTGGAAAAAAATAATCACTATCATGAGAAATCACCATAATGAATATTGAGAGTTGGAGCAGAGCAGAGGCTACAGAACAATCTAAATCACTGATTAAGACTGCAGTTAAAGCCAGTTTCATTATGGTAGCAGGAGGAAGCTGGCTGACCATTTATCAAGGGATACTTGTGCTCAAAGCCTAATGCTTGTGATGTGTTGTGTGCCCAGAGAAGCAAAAAATAAATCCATTTGGACAAGCTAGCCACACATTTTCAACAGCAGCTTATTGAAAATGAATGAAAAGGTCTGAACATGGATGTCTCTGTATGTGTGTGTGTGTGATCTAGTAAGAAGAAATAAGTGGAAAACATGAAACTAAATTGTTGCAGAGGCCCTTATGTCACACAAAAGGACAGCTGAATTCAATACTTATTAAAGTAAAATTAATTTAACGTAAGGAATGGTCTTCAATGTAAAGAAGGAGTATGTTATGGACTCGGCCTCCAGAAGCTCCAGATCTTTTCAAACTCTGTATGCTTACCCCTCAGGTTGTGGCTGTTCATCTTTCAATTGCATGGCTATATTTGTTGGCTGATAGAAAGAAAAATGGAACCAGGAAGATCGTGCAGATGGGTTGAAGTAGCGTTGCAGTACTCAAGATCGGTCTCAGTATCACATTCGGAAGGTCTCAGTCTCGTCTCAGGCATATCACAGGGATATCACTGTATTATACTGTATAATTGTTTGATACCTTTTGTACCTAATTATACATGTACTCACACGAACAGTACAAACAGTTGTTATTATTAAGCAGCATTTTTTGACACTACTCTTGCTAATATAGCTGCTTCTGATCAGAAACCCATATCACATGTGAACTCCAGACAATACTCAGAGAAACAGGTGTAACCCCAGTCCCATGTAGCTAATAAAATATTGATGACAAATAATCAGAGTGTTCTAGTACAATGGGACGGGGCCTGAGTTCGTCTGGAGATGGCGCTATATACCTGTGTAACGGTGATTATGATATAAAATAACTTGGCAGTGCCTCCAATAACGTTTAAGAAGTTACAAAATTTAGTACTTCCCCTTTCTATTAAAAGTTCACTTTAAACTGTTTTATCCTTATTTACCCAGAAAATATCACCTTGGCAAAAACAACACAGGATTTAGTCAAACAACAACACTTATTTATTACAAGGTTAGGAATTCGTCACTTGGAAATTAGTTAACTGGTTCACTGTTGACCTTTAAGTATGCACTGATAACAGTATTCAAAACTCTTATACCATGCTCTGGCAGGTTTAACCCACAAATGACTTCTGATGAATGCAAAGAGAAAAGGTAAAATCACAATTACCATGAAAACTCAAATGTCCACAGCCCACACTCACACACACATTCACACAGGACTATTAAATAAAAGAAAACGTGGCAGGCCCGGTGTTTCGGATTAACACGGGGCCATGTTAACTGGCGATCGTCAGCCGAATGCGTCTGTGGTCGCCGTAGCTACAACAGATGTTGAAAACGGGAAGAGGAGACGTAGCTGTCCTCTGATATGCCTCTTTGTTCAGTTTTTCTCTGTGCAAAACATACCTGATACGTGTCTGAGCCTCGTCGCTGTAACGTTATCCGTAAATTGCTGGTTGTTACGGAAGACGCTGTAAACGGGAAAAGGGAGAGTTGCTCTTCCTGTTGTTCCTCTTCATGTTGATCTCTAATAAACCTTTATTAAAAACACTGACTCGTCTCTCCTCCCTGTTTGAGTCAACATGCATCACATAGAGGAATTATGGAACCCTTTTTAACAAAAAAGAAAAAGAAAAAATAAATATGGTACTCGAACTCACATATATCGAGGGGAAAAAAACAGCTGCGCAATAACTAACCGACCACGCCAATTAGGTCGCGCCGGCCTTTTGCGGTACAGCCTATTTCACTCCTCACAGTAAACACACAACCGCCTCTTGGACACAGAAGGAGGCCAGATCAACTTGTGACCGCAGTGTCTGCTCACCGTGTCTGTACTGAGATGGTTTTATAACACAAATGAACAGTTGTTTAAAAAGCAGTTTATTCAAAACTCAGTGTTGTCGCAAATTCTTGATGCAATCATGAAATAGTTTAAACAACCCTCTATCCGCCCCAAAATAAGACAAAAAACTGGTTGACTGACAGCCCTCGCAAGAATACATAGGTGCCAAACTGTCACATTTTAATTAAGCACAGGCTATCAAATATAACGAGAGATAGCAAAATTTCCCAGAATATAGGCTACAAAGATTGTAAGTAAGAAAAAGTACAGATATATGGAGAGTAAAACAAGTCGGAAAATGATCCATGGGGGCCCAAGGTTATGACAAACTGTAGTGGCCATTTGTTGGATAAGCTAAATCAAACTTCATGATAAAAATCAAAGAGCCACTGTTGTACCATGGGCTTGTAATATATGTAGGCAAAAAGAAAATTGAATGTCCATTAAACGTTCCTTTGGGTTTTTGTGATTTATTTTCAAAAAAGTCACAACAGTTGAGACAGCGCCAGACTTATTTACATTTAGCAGATGCGGTTTTCCAAAGCAACTTGCAATGAGTACATTTGTCATTATGACACTGGTGGAGTTCGTTCCACCACTGAGGCGCCAGAACAGTCGTGATGTCACTGAGTGACTGTACTTTTTCTCTCAGCAATGGGGGTACTAGCCAGCCAGCCCATGTAGTGGAGGGACAGCTAGAACGTTACGTGCAGCCAGGACAGAGGAACTCCTGCTGCAAGCTTGGATTCCCCACACAGGCCATGTGAAACCATAGTTTACACATGTCGCATTCGATCTGAAAGATATGTAAATTAGATTTTTAGATAAATTACATCCACACTTTATGTAAAGAACTGTAGTCTTCCTACCCAGTTATCCACAGGCGTCTCTGAGGGGCCCTCTTCTCCCGTGTCCCTCTTCCCGCAGACACGGCACAAGTCTGCCATGTTGTCTATGAACAGATATTTCAATTTTACACTGGATCAAGTGTATGCAGATTTCAGCTAGGCTGATAACTAGATTGAAGCTTACCAGAGTGGTCCATTAGTCTAAGGGCCATTTCCTCTCTCAGTTTGATAATTCCCATTTTGTCAACGGGAAAAATGATTTTCTCCTGTTTTAGCATTAGCTCTGCAATCTTAAAGCACAGGTTATTGTTAATGCATGGATTAAAGTGAAAAAAAATCTTCTGACTGAAATTTTATTCGCGCTACAGCCAAGTCACGTGCAGTGTGTGAAACATGTTCCAGGTTAGGTTACTTGACACCTGCTTAAGAAATACAAATGCATAAGACTTCAGCACCAAATGCAGCCACCACGTTTAAATGCTCGACCAATACTGTTTTACAGGAGGAGGATTGAACAGGATTTTAAACAGCTGTTCTTTTGCATCTATTGCAATTTTTTGTTGTCTTTTCAATTAGATTTTTTTTTTTTTTTTTTGCAAAGCTTGTCTCATATTTTACTCTCTAAAAAAATCAAGCATCTACATAACTTTTCATTACATGTTTTTATTTTTCAACAAACAGCACCAGGATTAAATAACAATGAGTGCAAATCTCTATAGTGCTTTATCTTATTAAAACAATGAACAACAAACAGAACAAGCATCAAACAAACAACACCAGAATTAAATAACAATTGCAACAACAAGTGCAACTTTGCAAAAAGGCTCATTTTTTTTGCTTTTTGGCAACAAAACCATATGCCTGAAGCTTGGTTACACCGAATGCACGTTTTAGTGGTAGTAGTGCAGTGGCTCTGGGTCCAGGAGTGGTGAGGGAGGAGGAGGAGGAGGCTGTGGCTGCAGTAGCTCTGGGTCCAGGAGTGGTGAGGGAGGAGGAGGAGGAGGCTGTGGCTGCAGTAGCTCTGGGTCCAGGAGTGGTGAGGGAGGAGGAGGAGGAGGCTGTGGCTGCAGTAGCTCTAGGTCCAGGAGTGGTGAGGGAGGAGGAGGAGGAGGCTGTGGCTGCAGTGGCTCTGGGTCCAGGAGTGGTGAGGGAGGAGGACGAGGCCGTGGCTGCAGTGGGTCTGGGTCCAGGGGTGGTGAGGGAGGAGGAGGAGGCTGTGGCTGCAGTGGCTCTGGGTCCAGGAGTGGTGAGGGAGGAGGACGAGGCCGTGGCTGCAGTGGCTCTGGGTCCAGGAGTGGTGAGGGAGGAGGAGGAGGCTGTGGCTGCAGTAGCTCTGGGTCCAGGAGTGGTGAGGGAGGAGGAGGAGGAGGCTGTGGCTGCAGCAGCTCTGGGTCCAGGGGTGGTGAGGGAGGAGGAGGAGGAGGCTGTGGCTGCAGCGGCTCTGGGTCCAGGAGTGGTGAGGGAGGAGGACGAGGCTGTGGCTGCAGTAGCTCTGGGTCCAGGAGTGGTGAGGGAGGAGGAGGAGGAGGCTGTGGCTGCAGTAGCTCTGGGTCCAGGAGTGGTGAGGGAGGAGGAGGAGGCTGTGGCTGCAGTAGCTCTGGGTCCAGGAGTGGTGAGGGAGGAGGAGGAGGAGGCTGTGGCTGCAGTAGCTCTGGGTCCAGGAGTGGTGAGGGAGGAGGAGGAGGCTGTGGCTGCAGTAGCTCTGGGTCCAGGAGTGGTGAGGGAGGAGGAGGAGGAGGCTGTGGCTGCAGTGGCTCTGGGTCCAGGAGTGGTGAGGGAGGAGGAGGAGGAGGCTGTGGCTGCAGTGGCTCTGGGTCCAGGAGTGGTGAGGGAGGAGGACGAGGCCGTGGCTGCAGTGGCTCTGGGTCCAGGAGTGGTGAGGGAGGAGGAGGCTGTGGCTGCAGTGGCTCTGGGTCCAGGAGTGGTGAGGGAGGAGGAGGAGGCTGTGGCTGCAGTGGCTCTGGGTCCAGGGGTGGTGAGGGAGGAGGAGGAGGCTGTGGCTGCAGTGGCTCTGGGTCCAGGAGTGGTGAGGGAGGAGGAGGAGGAGGCTGTGGCTGCAGTGGCTCTGGGTCCAGGAGTGGTGAGGGAGGAGGAGGAGGCTGTGGCTGCAGTGGCTCTGGGTCCAGGAGTGGTGAGGGAGGAGGACGAGGCCGTGGCTGCAGTAGCTCTGGGTCCAGGAGTGGTGAGGGAGGAGGAGGAGGAGGCTGTGGCTGCAGTAGCTCTGGGTCCAGGAGTGGTGAGGGAGAAGGAGGAGGAGGCTGTGGCTGCAGTAGCTCTGGGTCCAGGAGTGGAGGAAGAGGCTGTGGCTGCAGTAGCTCTGGGTCCAGGAGTGGAGGAGGAGGCTCTAGCAGCAGCAGAAGAGGTGGAACCTTTCTTTACTTTTCTTATTCTAACTGCTGAAAGGACCTTCACAGCTTCTCTCAGTTTCCTTTCCTTTTGTTTGTTAATGATCTCCTTCTTCTTCTGCAAATGGTTCTGGTATCGCTCATAAGAGGACAGGCAAGAACTCCTCAGTGCAGGGCTAATTTCCATTTTGGATGCTGTTGTCCCTGTTGCCTTCATGTGGGACTTGATGATGGCTAAGCCTTCATATGTCTCAATGTTCAACCTGACCCTATCATTCTCAATGATGTCATCCACGATGTTAAACGATCCTTCAATAAGAGGGCCAGTGAACAATGACAGAACAGCCTTTACCAACTTCCCCAAGACAGGGAATCTCATCCCTCCTTCTGGTGTCTTGCTTGCAAGTATTTTACTCCACCAGTCAACATCAATTCGTGCAGTATTTTCTTCATAGCATTTGGCCTGTGCCCCAAGATCTGAGTCAATCTGGTAGGCTCGCACCTCATCATCCAGTTGACCAAGCTCCTCTGATTTAACCACATTTGGCAAAGCTTTGGCTAAGGTGTTGAATGCTCCTTGGACAGATTCCTCGAGAATCATTGATGGTGCCAGCGCAGACAAAGAGGTGATGGTGTGATTCCTCAGTGGAAGGTTTTTCAGGAGGAATGTTGCTGCCTTGATGTAGCCTACTCTGAGAGAGCTGTAGATGTTCTGAACCCAGAGCTTCTTCTCCACTCTAGCCTTGTTCAGGGCAAAGAAGCTGTATCTCCCCACAGACAACTTTTTGTCAGAGTACTGCAGCTCTCTGTTCTGGACATCAAGCTTCAGCAAATCATTCACCCTCATGGAGATGGCTTCAGGCTTCATGAATTTAGAGAGGAGTTCCCTGACCAGCAACACCATCTCAGCATGCAACACATGGAGCATGGGTTTCTCATGTTGCAACTTCTTCAGGAACACCTGGAATGTTGGAAGCACGCCTGAAAATCAGATTAGAACCTGATTAGAAAAGTAGGTGAATGATCACAGGAGCTAAATACTTTCATACTTTCAAAAAACAACACTGAAAAGTATTTTACCCCTTTCCTGTTTTGATAACATAAAAGTTATAAGCTATTTAGGGTGGTATATGTGGTATAAGACAAAGTTGCATGAGCTACTACATAATTTAATCTAGGAACAGGACTCTGACCAGGCCACTCAAAAAAGAAAAGTGACTCAACATACCTCTGTAAAGATCAATCAAGACTGTGAGCTTGTCGAACTCTGAGAAGAGCTGCACACAGATGCGTCTCTTCCGGTTTTGGTTGAACACTGTTCCAGCCCTTGCAGATTTTGCCATCTGCTGTCGGAGAAGAATGATCCTGGCCCTCTCATCGGGTGTCACTTGATGCTTGTCAAGAACCTGGTTCAGGAGCCATCTGCATCATAAAAGGCATTCTACACATTAGATTAGGGCAGACAACACACCTGAAAAAGCTATATATTTGTTCTGACTTATTTCAAGAGTTTGCATAATATCATGATATAACATAAACGTTATAATACAGAAATATAGTATATGTGGGCCTAAAAATAAGTTCAGTGTTAAAAGAACAAAATGTATTTCATCCCTATTAAACTTTGGTGACTGGCTCTAAATCACATCCGCCCACACCCACATGTAGGTTATTAAGAAATGTCACTTAGGCTTGGCTGTGATGCAAATTGGGCCTACTAGTAAAGACAAATTGTAGTATAAAACTGGGGTTAATAATTGAATAAGAATATATGAATGGATCATGCAGAAGATGAGGGACGGGCAGTGTCGCTGTCACAAAATGTCCTGTAGGTTTGCTTACTCTCGCCACCAGGTGGCGTCTCATACAGATTGAGTCAGTTGTGGGGAGAAGGGGGTAATTTATTTTATATTTACATAGGAATGACCCACTGTACCTACAAATCATACTTATATATTTATATAGTTTAAAATGCAAAATGTTGAATCCATTTCTCTCAATACTGAAGAGGCTGTATATAATTTATACATAACGTACATAAATCTTTTTGTCCACATTGTCACATCCTGAAATATATAACATGTACGTACATATTAAATACGAATAAATCCACTGGAAGTAGGCTACTTTAATTAAGTAATACATCTGAATTTACAATTTCAGCTTTCTTGAATATTCTGTTTGTTACGGAGCTGTTAGACCACCTCGTTAATACAGGTGTGTACCTCGTTTGTGTGCAGCACGTCGGAGATCAAGCAGTTCAGTGAGCGCAGAGAAAATATTTTTAAAGACTAAAGGTGGACTATTACGGACTGAGGAGGAATATTTCGTTAGATAAAAACATGTTGTTCATTTTGGAAATTATTCCATTGATCTTTGTTCAATACATTTTGACTTTTGGACATTACAACTCTGTGGAGTTACTGGAAATGGCCGCGTTTCCCAGATTCGATCGCTCTTAAGGACTTAAGAAGGCTCTTAAGAAGGGTTCGGCTAAGAAGGAGCACTGAGATAGGGGTGTTTCCCAGACGCGTTCTTAACTGCCTTCTTAAGATTCCGCCAAAGAAGCTTCTTAAGAAGCTCTTAGTGGGAGCTGTCCACCGCCGTGGTGCTGAAATAAAAATCAATCGATGCCAGGCAAATCGATCACCCACCACTTTATCAGCGCTTAAGTCACCCACAACACCCTGTGGTCGTCCCCTACCACCTCCAGGAAGCTCCCCACTGCGTAAAAACGCAGCGCAGCCAGGAGCTGCACCTCCAGGCTGAGGGCAAAATTGCAGCGGGTTGCCCTCTGGATGTGTGGTGACACGAGCGTGACGAGGCGTTGGATCTCCTCACGGGGAAGCCGGTACTTGACCTGGACAGCCCGGTCCGACAGCACGTCGAGTGGGGAGAAGTGCTGACGCACAGAAGCATTTATATAAACTGTCTGGCTTCGCGCACGCCGACGCTGTTGGTTAGCAGCGAGAATATGCTGTATTGCAACCATGGTGTCTCACACGCGTGGACTTCGACAACGCCTTTATATAGACTAGCAGGTGGTGGAGACTCTCTTGATGAGGTTCCAGCTGAGTTCAGCTACACCTGTCAGTTTCCCTCATATCTGTGAAATACCACAGGGTGGTTGATGGTTTTATAGCTACTGTAAACTCAGATGCCGAATGTGTGTGAAAACGTAACGAGTGATAGTAACGATGATTTATTTTATTTATGTAGCTACAGGAACACATGGGCAATTCTTTATTTTTATATCGTTATTTTTCTTCTTATGCTATTATTTTTCTTGCGTCAGTGTTCTGCAGCTCTGAGCGCACATTCATCATACGCATGGTTTTAGTATTCCTTTGAGTGTCCGATATAACTTTCCCTGATGCAGCTGCACTGAGCGTTTGGTCGCTAAGAAGACTGTTAAGAGTGGGTCAGGGCGATCTTACACTTCCTTCTTAGTGAAAGATCTTCTTAAGCTATAAACGACTCTGGGAAACACGTCCTTCTTTCACAGCGCTCTTGAGAGCGTTCCTAAGAAGCTCTTAGTGCTTAAGAGCTTCTTAAGCGCGAGGAGCGAATCTGGGAAACGCGGCCAATGTTTGGATCATCCTCCATCAGCTGTGCCGGTGAGTCGCTGATACGGCACTATAGCTTCAAAATAAATATGAAATAAGGAGGCGAATCTGTCCATGGAAAAATATATTTTTCAGCAGATAGCCTATCTTAGTCACTACAAGACTGAACCAACAAAGCAGTTTAGTGCTTATATGTGGGATAGGCTATTTACTGCTTCATTGTACAGTTTATATACAGTTCACATGAACAGTTTCGCCTGTATCTAGTCATTTCTTAAGCGTATTCCTGAATTATTTGTGAATACACGGAGCCGCTAAACCGGAATAAAATTAATTATATGTTTAAATCTACATGGCAGATGAAGATTAGGCCTACATCCCTAATATAAAAAAGAATGAATCTCACCTGTGTTTGTGTTGCTCCTGAGGGGACAGGAAACCATAGAAATGCACAATCAATGGGTCCATAATCTCCCGCACTCTGTTGCACACTTCCAGCATTTGCAGGAACCTGTTGCTGATAGGACGTATCAGGCTCTTGTTTTCCAAATGCAGTAAGGACTGAAACTCGGAAAAAATTTCCTTCTGTTTGGGGAATTTTTGGATATCATAGTAGACATCAGAGCAAAATTCTTCCACAAATCCTTGGAAAGGATCCAAAAGGGCCTTGGCTGCATTTGAGACCATGTGAACGGTATCTCCGTTGATGTCCAGGAGTGATGGGTTTTCTCTTCTGGCTTGTGTCTCTACGCCAGACTTTTTCCCCCTCATAACATTGCAGTTGTCCAATAAAAGACCAACAACCTGATCCCAGTTCAGGCTGTCGGACTGAAGAATATCAGTCAGTTCTTGTGTGAGGGTTGAGGCATCTGCAATGTTGACTTTTCTTGAGGCCAGGTGCTGAGTTAAAACCTTCCCCATGTCTTCATCAAAGTAGCGAACAAGAACATTTAATACCCTGTCCATGTTGCCATTTGTTGCCTCGTCGGCATTTAACGAAAACATACGTGTTTTCAGTATATGGGCTATTTTCGCTTTCTGATGAGCGGCAATACCGTGTGTGCACATATAGGACGCATGGGAGTTGGACATTGACAGTCTCGACAGTGCGCGCCGGTCTTCTGCACACGACTTTATGAGGTCGACTAGTGGTTGGGCGATGGTCAGTGACAGGTCATGTTCCGCAATAAATGAACATATGCGTACTTTCTGGTTGCACGCACGGTCGGCCATGGATTGTTGCGCCTCCGATGTCGTTGTTGTGGCACCGGGCAGTGAGGATGTGTTTTGGAGACCGCGAAGGGCAGCCTTGTGAGAAGCGTCAGCCTGATGGCGAGCTAGCACTTTTTTGCCATTATTGCCATACAGAATTTTTTTGTGGCATATCACACAAAAACACGCACCTGCTTGTTTGATTTTTTTGCACCATGAACCGTAAGGCTTGCCATCATTCCCCGTTTCCGTCAGCCATGCCCATCTCCATTTATTTTTTTGTTTTTTTTCAATATCCGATACATCGGAGCCGTCAATCATTATGAGGGACTCCATACTAGCTCTGACGCTCTGACACTCAACACTAACACAACAAAGAGACGTAAGATGTGGCGCGAAAATGGTGTGTATATATATACATTTGTATATAATATATTTAATATATATCTAATATATAATTGGGATGTACATTAAAATGCTTGTGTTTTCAGTCAATTTTAACAGTAGACCTTTTAAAAACTCACTATATAATTGAGTATTTTACCGGCGTTGACGTATGAAGTTACAACTGCGCGACAGCAGTGACGTCATTAACGGCGCCTGAGTAGTGTCCGAAAGTTGCGTTTTCTTTCTGCCGTTGAGCTCACTATATAGTCCACTATGTTGGACTCCCTATGTAGTGACTAGGGAGTAGGGAATGAGGGGGTGAAACAGCCTCAGGCTGTATTCGAAACCGCCTACTACCGTACTGCCGACTACATACTGCGCAGTATGTACTGTATACTGCATACTGAATGTGGGATTCAGTATGCACTATACAGCAGACCGACGCCTCTATCTCTCTGCACCGCAGTATACAGTATGCAAGTTTCCCAGAATGCATTTCGCGGCTATTGGCAGCGGTAGCGGTAAAGCTGCTAAAAGCTGTTTTAATTCTCGCTTCAGTGCTGTTAATACATCACTTTCTTAAGTTTTAATATTTTTTTATGCGAGAAAGTACCTATTTAGATCCTTAATACACGATTAGTTTATCCAAATTACGCCTGTTTGTAAATTTGTTCCGACGTTTTCGGAGATGTGAAGAGCCACCTGTGGGACCAGCGCTCCGGGAGGTCTCAGAGACAGCAGCCCGTTTCCTGATGTGATGGGCCGGTCAACCTTTGTTGTCATCCCGGGTGTGACAGCGAGCACCTACATTCCGCTCTGGTATGGGTCACGCGCGCACGCGCACTGTACACAATATCATTGGCTCTACAGTCTGACAATCTGCC
The DNA here is from genome assembly GCA_039737535.1 of Lagodon rhomboides. Taxonomy (NCBI): domain Eukaryota; kingdom Metazoa; phylum Chordata; class Actinopteri; order Spariformes; family Sparidae; genus Lagodon; species Lagodon rhomboides. The sequence continues at coordinate 23,717,738 of CM077805.1, forward strand.
AATAAAAATGTCAGCAACGGACCCCCCCCCCCAAAAAAAAAAAAAAAATTTCTCCTCGGATCTACATTGATCTCACAGGTGGCCTCTGTGAACTCCAAATGACGGAAATCCGTCGTAGCGACGGAGAACTTTAATCCATGGTTAATGCGACTCAGTTCACACATTTAAAATGCTTCATAGGGTACATAATCTTACTTTGCAAATGATCACCCCACATGACGTGGAATCCAGCTGCTGCGGATGCTGGATCGTTTTGCATGACCAACGAGAAAAATTAAGGTTTTTCTTCCGCATGAAGGCCCTAAAGCAAAAAGGAAAGAAAAGTTGTTACATTTGTAACTTGCACATCAGAAACCATTTAACATACTTAAATTAAATGCACAATCAATCCAGATCAACTGACCTTGTTGAATCCCTACATTGCTTCAGTTGAAGTGGAGTGGCTCCGAACGGGTCCACAAAGACACAACGCCGCTCCTTTGGATACATGGCCTTGTACAGATAGGATACCTCAATGCACTAGAATTGACTTGTGTCTATAGTTGCATAAATGGAACTCATCAAACTGAACTTTGTTTGTTTGATATGAGCTGCAGGTAACCATTGATTATCTGCAGAAATAATATTTAAATAATTAACTTGCATATCAAGGAGAGAAAATCTGAAACAACTCACAAACTCACCTCACACACCAATTCCCTCCCAGGTGCAAGGCTTAAAAAGTCTGCAGTGAAGAGCGAGTATGGCCCCACCTTGGCCCACAGAATTTCCCCCTTGCACCTCCATATATGCTCGAGTGCTGGAAATGTAAAACGATACATTAATTTCAAAGCATATATAGTGTTATTATACCATGTGAAATTACTGAACAGGATGTAACATTGTGGGTGGGTTGACTCTCTGGTGACCTAGCTGCTTGAGGTGCACAGGTCACAGGCAGGAAGGGGCTGGTGAGGCTGGTGGGGGGTGGCAAAGGCTGGCGAGGCTGGAGGGGGGTGGCGGGGGTTGGTTGTATGGGGGAGGAGCCAGAGGGGAGTCGCTACCTTTAAGGAGCTTCGCTGGTATTCTCTCCTGTGGCTCGATGTAGTGAGTCAGCTGGTCCAAATTGGCCATACACTTGGTGTTTTTGTTGACCAGACTGACATGTTTCCCCTTTATTGCTGTAATAGTAAAGGGCCCCAGCATATCTGCTGCCATCTTGCCACCCTTCCTCTGTTGTTCCCTAATATTGATCTTTAGGACAACATCTCCTTCCTTGAAATTGTCCTCATGGCCTTGGGACAATTTCCTTTTTGATATTTTTTGTTGCCTCTCCACAATGTTTTCTTTGACACGTTTGTAAGTGTCAGGCTGCTTTTGAAGGCCCTGGCACACCTCCTCCCTCTGCACCAGTTCCTCCACTTTCTCCGTGGTCACCTAAAGTATAAAAATGCCAACTGGTGTTACATTCCTAGTCAATTATCCATTTTACTACCACAATCCCTTGACTTCATAAATATGAAAAACTAATACACTTACCTCATACTGTTGTGGCACCTCTGAAGGATATCTGGCCTCTCTGCCAAACATCAAATAGTATGGGCTGTACTTTGTGGTGAGATGTTTTTTAGATCTCAAGCCAAACATCGTGGCCTGGAGGAACTGGTCCCAAGTTTTGGGCCACTTATGGGCCAGCTTGTTCAGGGACCTGACAATTGTGCATATTGGTCAACAGAACAGCAGCCATTTTATCTCACCAATTCAGTCTCTACCTTTATGTCATGGGTGTATGATTACCTACCAATATAACAATGTGCGTCTTACCTCTGAATGGTACCATTAAGTTTTTCAACCAGGCCATTAGTTTGTGGATGATATGGGGCACAGAAGCTCCGCTGAATCCCCAGGGATTCACAAAGTTTGAGATTCACCTTAAATTCAATTTTGAAAATTATTCAGCATTTTCTGTATACCTGAGTGACATATAAATGTTTCACATATTTTTACCTGGTTTTTGAACTCTGTGCCCTGATCTGTAAGCAGTCTCTGAGGTGCACCAAACTTGTATACAAAATCAAGAATACACTTGGTCACCTCCACTGCAGCCTTGCTCTTAAGAGGGTAGGCCTCTGCCCACTTTGAGAAATAATCAACCATTACACAAATGTATTGATTACCATCCTCTGTAACAGTTAACCTCATCAGGTCCATCCCGACTAGTTCCAGTGGTTCTGAAACCTGAAAACAGCATAGGATAAATTAGGCAATTGTACAAGAAGTAGTGAGTGGATAAGCACATTTTGCTGCATGTCAGAGTCAGTTGCACAGGTAACCTCACGTGTATTGGGTTGTACTGTTTCTTTTCTTTCAAACTAGCACGCTTGGCCTGGCAGTCTGGACACTGGACAACCTAAAGCCAAAAAATATTCAAATAAATGTGGATCATAAGCCTTTGGTTTCAAAAAGAAACTGTTTAATTCAATCCAATGTATTATTGCTTCAACTTGAAAGATTGTTTTGTTAAGTAGGCCTAAATGCAAAAAACTCACTGGCAAATTTGGGTGACCCCACTTACCCACTTGCAGATATCAGTCTCCATTCCAGGCCAGTAATATCTGGAGATGACAGCATGGTGGGTTTTTTCTACTCCACAGTGGGAGCCCAGTGGACTGCAATGCAGCTCCTTGAAAATCAAGTCAGCCTCTGTGGCTGAAGTAACCACTTTAGCTAAATGCTCCTTTTTGTCCCATCTTCTTCTGCAGATGTAGTGCAGACAGCCATCTGGACAAAAACATCATTACAACATTTTAGTCTTAATACAACAGAACAAATGTACATATTGTAATTGATGGTAGGTCCATTCAATACGTACCCTTGAGCACATATGTTGATGCTCTTCTTTTAATGGAGTACCTCTGATGTTTGGTCAGGCCCTCCGGAAGTAGACTATGGACTTTAAAGTCCATAATCTCTTTGAACATTTTCTGATCCATGTTGTTTTGTTTTTTTTTGTTTGTTTTTTTCAACTAGTTTTACCTCCCTACTTCCAACACAGATGCCATATCTGCATAGCCATATATATGTTTGTCCTACACATTTGCTGACGAGATGATTGGAACAGGCTTGGACTTACCCTTTGCCATGAGGCCCATTCTGGGGACCAAAAAAGCCATGCTAATACCCATGACTATAATAATACCCATGTCATTTTGATGGGTGTCTCAGCAATCACATATGGATGAAATGTTTTGGTGTTCCTATATCTGGTCATATATTGTATGTTTAAAGGAACTGATCATTTTAATCCTGTTTTACAAATAAAGATTTTATATCCTCTTCCTTTGTTAAACATTTGTAGTTTTTTATGAGTCATCTTGAGCTGGGCCTCCTTATGTATGGGCTTTCTTGGTAGTAATTTTCTGCATTGTGTATATATATTATTCTATATTCTATATTATATTTGTTAAGCGTCTTTGGGCACCCTGAAAGGTGCTATATAAGTTAAATGTATTACTATTATTATTATCATTATTATTATTACTATTATTGTTATTATTAGTATTACTGTTATTGTTATTATTATTGTTGTGATTTTGTTATTATTATTATTATTATTATATTGAAGACATAATCCTTTGGGCACCACTTGGCTCACTGATACTGTTGTCATTCTGACATATTTAATGTTATTATGCTATTATCTTACAGACACTAACATAAATTGATTGAATTTTTGGGGAAAATGTTTCAAACGACTGCTCATTTGTGTTATAAAACCATCGCAGTACAGACACGGTGAACAGACACTGCGGTCACAAGTTGATCTGGCCTCCTTCTGCATCCAAGAGGCGGCTGTGTGTTTACTGTGAGGAGTGAAATAGGCTGTACCGCAAACTGTCTGCGTCACCTTATTGGCGTGGTCGGTTAGTTATCGTGCTGCTGTTTTTTCCCCTCGATATATGTGAGTTCGAGTCCCATAATTCTTTTTTCTTTTTCTTTTTCGTTAAAAGGTTTCCATAGCTCCTTTATGTGATGCACGTTTACTCAAACAGATAGCAAAGACGAGTGAGTGCATTTTATAAAGATGATGCTTATTTGTGTTGTGGAACCATCTCAGTACAGACACGGTGAACAGACACTGCGGTCACAGGTTGATCTGGCCTCCTTCTGCGTCCAAGAGGCGGCTGTGTGTTTACTGTGAGGAGTGAAATAGGCTGTACCGCAAAAGGCCGGCGCGACCTAATTGGCGTGGTCGGTTAGTTATTGCACAGCTGTTTTTTCCCCCTCGATATATGTGAGTTCGAGTCCCATATTTCTTTTTTGTTAAAAAGGGTTCCATAATTCCTCTATGTGATGCATGTTTACTCAAACAGGGAGGAGAGACAAGTCAGTGTTTTTAATAAAGGTTTATTAGAGATCAACATGAAGAGGAACAACAGGAAGAGCAACTCTCCCTTTTCCCGTTTACAGCGTCTTCCGTAACAACCAGCAATTTACGGATAACGTTACAGCGACGAGGCTCAGACATTTATCAGGTATGTTTTGCACAGAGAAAAACTGAACAATGAGGCATATCAGAGGACAGCTACGTCTCCTCTTCCCGTTTTCAACATCTGTTGTAGCTACGGCGACCACAGACGCATTCGGCTGACGGTCGCCAGTTAACATGGCCCCGTGTTAATCCGAAACACCGGTCGAGGCTCGTGAGCGTGGAGGCCGGAAACAAATGGCCGTTTCACTGGGGTTACCCAGCATAAACAAAAAGCACGTGCAAAGTGTCAGAGGTTTACTCACAAGTCCAGGAACAGTCAGAGTTGACGATGGGGGAAAACAAAAGGCCAGGTGCAGTTTCTGCGGCAAGGGAATGGGGCGTGTAGCAACACGGTGCGGTGAGCCAACGGTCAAGTACAGCAGCTACCGTCTCTCTCCAATGGTCCAGGGCTCTCCCTGTCCTCACTCTCTCCCTCTTATGGCAAATGTCCGGTCCTGAATCTCATAATTCCGCTTAGTAAAATAGCTACAAGCTAATTCATGTCGAAAAACCAACAGTATCTATTAAACCAATGAGCAATTGCTAGTGTGATACTCACAAAATAAGTGTTTTTGTTGAGTTATTGTTTTATTTCCTCTGAGAGTAACCTTTTAGTTTATTGATATCGTATTATTGTATAGTCTGTCTTATTCAGAATAAGAAGTCGTAGTGAGAAACACACAATGACGTGCTGTTGCATGAAATGGACACTGGGTGGCAGCACTCGCTGGCAGCGTCACTGGGACTCATTGCAATGCACCGCGAAGTAGGGCTCATAATCCAGATGAATGGAGAAGGAGCAACAGTTGTCCTGCTTCGCTGATTTCTGTCTTATATTTCAAGGTTGGTTACTCACCTTTTCTGTGACTTCAGATGTTTATAAGCTAATATGAATCCCCGGTGGTGTGTGGTCCGTACGCTATAAGCTCGTTAAGTGTGTAAATTAAGTAAAGTGTCACGTACGTGATGATGGCAGTATAGAAAATGGCGTCCGCGCCGTAGCCAAATGTTTTACTTTCATTCATTTCTTTCGGCTCCTGGGCATTTGTGAGTTATTACTGTATGTGTGGAAATCAGTTGTGTGTGTGTGTACTGCTCGAAATGTTCAAGCTAATGCTAATGCAGTTTAAGATCAGCCTTTGTTGAGGGCACACATGTAAATTGTAAACAATGATAAAGTGCAAGTTCACATGTTAAAGCGGTAAGCTATGGGCTAGCTATGTTTATTATTTTAGTTTTGTTCATACAATGTAAACTTGAAATACTTTAACTGCAAGGGAGATTTATTCTGTTATATTAAGTGAAGACTTCATGTACTGAACGTACTTTATGTACAGTTATGTAACGAAAATACTCTTTCAGTGAGAGGTGATAAAGATGATGTGTGTAAGGGTGAAGTGCATACATGATTGAGGAGAGACAGATTACATGATTAAAGAGGAAAATGTTTATCTTTGGTTTAGTACAAATTTGATAAGTTTATTTCTTGGAAGTATGTAAAAACAGACATTTTATGTGAATGTTATCTTAAAATGTTTAAGATGGTGCTTTAATGCAGAGAAAATAACAGAAATAATTCATGCTTGCAGTGAAGAGGTTAAAAATGAATGTGACAATAAAAATAATCCAGATGAATGGAGAAGGAGCAACAGTTGTCCTGCTTCGCTGATTTCTGTCTTATATTTCAAGGATTATCTATACATCTGCCAGTGGAGACCAAGCCGGGACCCGCTACACTAGCTGCAATGCAGAATTAGCAGTGTGAAAGTCTATGAGCAGGCTAAGCTAGCGGCTAGCAGCGATTAGCAATTCAGCTCGTCTTTTACACACTACAACAAACAACAGCACCGAGTACATCAAAACACATGTATTTACCTCTGGCAGCTTCTCGGAGTTCACACACATCAACCACAGGACGACTCTTCGTCAGTCTTGGAAGTTATGAGTGTTGTTACGTTACTTTTACAGTCTACAGCTATCCTGCTCCGACGTCGACAAAACCGCTTCTGCTGTCGCTAACCTTGCTGCGGCAGGTAGGTGACGCTAAGCACCTCCTCCCTGAACAGGGTGAGGACAGGATTGGCTAAGGACTACAGACATACCAACAGAGATGAGAGAATAAAAGATGCTTCACTGCCACCACAAACAAACATGGTCTTCTGGTATTTATACAGACAACCAACTATGAATGACTTTAAAACTAACACCACTCTTATTTTTCTCTGACATTTAACTGTACATAGAATGAATGTTTTAACATGTTATAATCCAACACATTTTTTAAATATTTACACTTCATGAACTGTTATTTCTTAACAACATAAACATTTTAATATCTGCATATAAATTAAAGAAATAAGGGCCACAGGGCTACACAGGATATTGTCCACATTTGCTTTTTCACCCATGCAGCACACAACAGGAGATTGTCCGTGTCAGACGTGTTCACACCAGAGGTCGTCGCAGTAACATCATTTTCTGTCATTGACTGCTATTTTTTAATAATGAAAATGGGCGTCTGTCATTTTGACATATTGTAATTCCCTCCCCTGTCCAGTTGGTGGCGGGTGTGTCATGTTAATTAGCTATTGTCTAGAGTATTGTCTTTGATCTCACTTTTTTCTCTGATTTCAGGCACTGCAAAATTTCGTGGCACTTTCATTGAAAAGCCCAATAATTGTGATGGTGTGAAAGAAGGCAAGCAGCTGGCAGAGAGGAGGATAACATAAATGAGCTAGCAGCAGCTAATACGGAGCGCAATGCCGGCAAGGAGCCTGAGAGGGAATACCGGGCTCAGTGGGAGCAGGAGTACACGTGGCTGAGGTGGAGAGATGGAAAAATGTTCTGCGACATGTGTATAAAAGCTAACATGGGTAACAGATTTGTTACGATGCAGCAGCAGAGGGATCACAAAAGCAGCCGGAGCCTCATGTTGGATGAACCCTGTATGGTTTGGGGGACGGGTGGCACGTGGGTAAGAGGCTACGGACGTAATGATGACTGTTTTTGTTATATTGATATCAATACTACATGTATTTGGAATCTATCCATATCTGCAATAGCAACAAAATTGTGGAAAGTAATATAGAGGCTAACAGAGAGGAGTGCGAAGCAGCTACACTCCAGTCATGAATATCCGACCGAGAAAGAAAGCTGCAGCATTCTGGGTCTGTGTCCAGCAGCAGTGTGAACGAGCTATATGGAAGCACGAGAGACTGAGCGGTAAGTATTCTGGGCAGATGCTTTGCAGAACTTTGACGATGAGCTGTTTAAATGCCGTTTTTGCATGTCCCAGTGTACGTTGGAGTATGTGTTACAGCTGATTAAACCAGCACTAACACGGTTAGATTACGCATCATCGACAAGCCCACTCACTCGCTGTGAGGTCACTCCAGACAGTTGTCTGCTCTCTCACACATGGCTCACCTGGACTAAGGAGCTGGCAGGGTAAAGTCTGGGGCAAATGATGTTGGCATTTGTGTTCACACATACCGCTCCTCTGGGTGAACTCTGGATAATCCAGAGTTACAGTGCATGTGTGAGAGGGGCTAGTGTGATTTCTCTCACTGACGAGTCGCTGCCGATTCTTCATGTTTCTTGACCAAAAAGCTTCCAACAAAGGATGTCCAGTGCAGCGGTGCAAGATACACCATACCAAAGAGCACACCGGACGCTCACTGACTGCCCTGACAATGCACAACAGCCGACCTCAGCCTGGTGTGTAGAGCTTTTTGGTGTTCTGCTTGATAATTTTAGCTCTTTAGACCCCAGTTGAAATTTAATTGGGTAACAACACACCAAATATTCTATATTCTGAACAACAAAGTAAGAAGTCAAAAAAGTTAGAAACCAATGCCTTAATATGTTTTTAATGTAAAAACACTACTTTTTTTAACTAAAAAGTAATTGATAAAATATATAGCTGTCAAATAAATGTAGTCCAGGAGAAATATAAGCTAGCATAAAATTGAAATACTCAAGTCAAGTACAGGTTCCATAAAAACTGTACTTTCCTGTGCTACAAAACCTGACTAACAGTACTTAGTTGTACCACTGGGTTAGTGACTGATAAAGTCAACCCATTTATAGTCTGTTTCCTCCTGTTTCCAGTCATCATGAAAAGCTATGCTAACCAGCTCCAGCTATATCTTCACATTTATCATACAGACCTGGGAGTGTTTTCGAAATTCTTATCTACTTCATCTAGTATGTTTTCATTTTTATACGATTCATAGCGAGTACTTTTTTATGTTTTTCGCTCCTCGAATTGCCTTTTTTTTTTGCTTTTCTTTGCCTTTCTTGCTATAAAGTGAGTCAGAGCGATACATACAAGAAAAAACTTTTTTTTTTATGTAATCTAATCAAATTTTCTAAAGAACACAAACGAGTGTTTGGTTCAATAAAAGTGTAGGTATTTGTCTCCATCTATCAGCCAGTCAGATTATTTGTGCCACCAGCTGTCTCTCCCACATGTTAGTAGAAGGAAACCTTCAGCCTGCATGCGCTGTGTGTTTATTTGCCTCTGCTCTCTGTGGTGCAACCTCCAAATATTAACCACTCAGCTCATAAACCCTCCGTCTGTAGGGGACTTGCAAATAATAAAACAATTTAGAGAAAGTCTTTTGATGGAGGTGACTGTCGCTGAGGTAACTGGTGTCTGGTGTCGTGCATATATGAGTATGGCGACCTTCAGTGTTTGTGCTGTAACTCCTCTGCAGAGATGAGGAGGATGCCCTGCAGCATGATTAAGAATTCCCTATCGGCCACTGGCTGCTGCATTAGTATGGATGCTGAGTAGGTGAAAGTCCTCTCTAGATGCTGTGACCCTCGGCTGCTGTCAGGTATGTGAGACGCCTTCATCTAGACAGGGAGTAACTGCAAACACTTAGGGACAATAATAGACAGGAAGCTCAAAAGTAATGAGACCACAGAGAGTCCAGAAGTGCTTCTTCATTGTCTAGACACCGTGCAGGCCTCTGTGCACGCCCCTCAAATACACATGCTATCACTCTCTCTCTCACACACACTCTCTTTCAACCACACTATCACTTCATCCGCGAGTTCATTTCCATTCTGGGCGCTCGGTGCTGGTGGGTCAAAGCCCTGATTGTGTGGAGAGCTCATGAAGGCAGAGACTCTCACTCCCCGTGCCTTTATTATGGAGGAGGAGGCTTCCCTCGGGCTCCCTCCTCTTACATCACAGCGTCCTGGCGGCAGCAGCGAGGACATAAACATATTCATAGCAGCCACAGCAGTCCCTGGATTGTGTGAAATGAGCCTGGGAAGGGGTGATGCAGGTAAAGAGCTGGTGGAGCAGGAACATGATGGGAGGGGGAGGGGAGAGTGTCGGATTAGAAACAATTCAGCAAGCTGGGTACCTTTGTTTCCCCCAGCCAATTTCATTGGACCAGTGGTAAAGTGTGAGTGAAGTGTTTGCCATGACTTTTTAAAATCATGTTTATTTTCCACTAGGGGTGTGACGAGATCTCGCGAGATTAAACTCGATGATATTTCTCGTTGCGTTAAAAATCTGTCTCGTGAGATTTGTGAGCTATCCAAACTTCTATTTGTGACCATAAGCTGTTTTTATACTGGGCAGTAAGACACCAATTTGTCGTCCTTTTGGTGGCTCTCTCCGCGGATTTAGACAGAAGGTGGCAAATTGGTGGTCCGTTTTGCACCTCGGAGGATTCACTTATTTGCGCCTCCATTGCTATGTAAATCCGAGGCGGCAATGTGGTAGCAAATGCTGAGATGGCGGAGGTGTGGATGACGTGCACTGCTGCGCACCCACAGCCGGGAATTTTAAAACCAGGAAACAGCTGATCACAGCAGTCAGTTCCTCACTTCATCCACGAAGATGAGCAACTGGAAAGCCGCTGTGTTTATATGTTTATATGTTTCACATGTTTATATGTGACGTGACGTATCGATGACTTCGCAGAGAAACGGACTAAACATTGGTGACAGCTTGTGGTGGAAATGTAACTAATTGCATTCATTCAAGCACTGTAGTAAGGCTGTCATGATCAGCCTTCCTTCAACTGTTATCTGTTCATCAACAGAGGCATCACACATCCAGCAGTCACATAACATAATCACACTGATCAAACCCTCAATCCACCATTTTCATCTATTTCCTCTGACTGCAGATGCAGGACTTTAAAATGAAAGAGCGTATATGCAGGAGATTTATCCCTTCTGCTTCAGTAGACTTATGTGTAATACCCCTATTGAAGCAACACATCACACACAACCTCACGCACTATTGTTATTGTACAGGTTGGGTCAAGCCCCTTTTTAGTTAGATTGACTGGAATATTTTGATATTGGAGATCACAGCATCCTGACTGAAAAGCTTTGACAGTGGGTGGGTGTCTGTGGGAGCCCTCTGGATTGTTGTCTGGATCTCTAGAGATTCTGGGTTAGAGAGCCTCCAGACCCTCTAGAAAATTAACTCCTGGAGTCACTTTGGATCCTGACATGATCTGTAACCATCTACTTGAAGGGAGATTCCTTTTAGAGATTACTTGTAAACTTTTGGGATTAAAAAGTGGATTGATCTTCACTCCTGTTTACCAACCTGACTGCACAGATCTGCAGAGTTGACCTCCGCTTTTGGGTGTTTATGTTATGCTATGTTAACTGCCAATCGAGCTGGAAATGTAGCGTAGAGATTTGTCCTGAATATAGCACACTGACACACACTAATATGGCTGTTTGTGGCAGATAAACACTGCATGAGTAAAACTTTATTGTCATTGTGCACAGTACAAGTACAGAAACAACGAAATGCAGTTAGCATCTAACCAGAAGTGCAAATAAAAAGCAGTAAAGTGCAAAGTATGTACAGTATAAATAGTACAGATATTAATGTATGTACAGTATAAAAATAAATCAAGTGTAAGTAGGTCTAGGTACAGTATGTACAGTATATAAATATTACTGGCAGTACTAAATGAAGATACAGTTTGCACAGTATAAGTGTAATTAGCAGTAATAAAGGTGGGGTATGGATGAAGAGTAAAAATAATAAGGGGCAGGGGGTTGGTCAGTCACTGGGGAAAAGAGTTGAGGAAGGGGGTCACCGGGGTGTGGAGTTCAGTAGGGTGACAGACGCAGGGAAAAAGCTTCCTCTGAACCTACTGGTCCGAGTGCAGAGAGACCTGTAGCGTGGGAGGAGGGTGAACAGTCTGTGGTTGGGGTGAGAACCGTCCTTGGCGATACTATGCGCCTTCCGCAGACATCGCTTGCTCTGGAGAGCCTCGATGGAGGGGAGTGAGGAACCGGTAATGCGTTGGGCAGTTTTTACCACCCTCTGCAGAGCTTTCTGGTCAGAGACAGAGCAGTTGCTATACCATACTGTGACACAGTTGGTGAGGATGCTCTCGATGGTGCATCGGTAGAAGTTCACCAGAATCTGAGGAGACAGATGGACCTCGCTTAGTCTCCTCAGGAAGAAGAGACGCTGGTGAGCCTCCTTGATCAGGGTGGAGGTGTTGAGGGTCCAAGAGAGGTCCTCCCCCACCTAACTCCTCTAATGTGAATGATCTTGTAAACCTGGTTTAATAATCAGTGTGCCTCTGCATTCGACACCATAGCTTTCTACCAGATCATTCTCCTCAGATAACTCCTGCCCCTGGATTAATGACAACATTCGCCTTCTGAAAAGGGAAGCTAGAAGTGTGGAGCATAGCTGTAAGAAATCTAAACTCGTGGTCCAGCTCCTCCATTTGAAAGAATTGCTCCTCAAAACATCAAAGAGGCGAGAATTGCCTACTTTGCTAACCTAATTACGAACAACAAACACAATGCTAGGTTCCTGTTCAACACTATTGACCGGCTTGTAAACCCTGCCCATCCCACTGTATCTGCATCCTCCACCATTAGACTGTGAAAGTTGGCTGTCTTCCTTTCTTGAAAAAATTAACATAATTCCCTCCAATTTTAACAATGCCACTGTTTCCTCTGTCTCACCAGTCCACTGTCCTACTCTCCTGTCTGACTTCTGCCCCATCGCTCTGCACAATCTCATTGCCACTATATCCCATATGCACCTGTCCTCCTGCCCCTTAGATGTAATCCCCCCAAATTTCTTAAAGAGGTACTGCCCAAACTGGGCCCTAGCCTACACTCCATTATAAATCTCTATCACACTTGTGGCTCTGTCCCTGATGGCTTTAAGGTAGCAAGCATCAAACCTTTCTTAAAAAACCTGCCCTTGATCCAACCCAACCAAACAACTACAGACCCATCTCAAAACTACCATTCATCTCCAAAATTCTTGAAAAAATCGTTTCGCAGAAGCTATTCGAGGTCATTGAAGGACACAATATTTTTAACAAATTCCAATCGGGCTTTCTCCATCTTCATAGTAGAGAAACAGCACTGCTTAGACAAACGACATCCTTATGCGGGCTGACAATGGCGAACATTCAATTCTGGTCCTCCTTGACTTAACTGCCGCTTTTGACACCATTGACCATTTGAAATGCCTCAATAAGTGGGTTAGTATCTCGGGCTCTGCTCTTAACTGGTTCTCATCCTACCTATCAAGCAGGAAGTGTCAGGTCGTCAAAGACAACTTCATGTCCTCAACTGCACCTATACTATGTGGAGTTCCGTAAGATTTAGTCCTTGGTCCCATCCTCTTTTCACTCTATGTGCTACCTCTGGGCAATCTGATCAGCCAGGTCAATTGTATATCCCATCACTGTTACGCTGATGATATGCAGCTGTACTTCTCATTTAAACGCAACAACATAGCCAAAATCAGTATCCTCCATGACTGCCTGACTGCTATCAAGGATTGGATGTCTCTCAATTTCCTTCAATTAAACTCAGACAAAACCGAAGTTCTCCTCATTGGTCCCAATAAACTCATCCCTGAAGTGAATCCCTCTATTGGCCCTCTAGCCACCAATCTCAAACACTCCTCCAGAAACTTGGGTGTAATCTTTGACCACAATTTGCACTTAGACTCACACATAAACAAACTTGTACAATCCTGCTTTTTCCAACTCCAGAACATCATAAAAATCAAAGCAATGCTATCAACCAGACATCTTGAACTACTAATCCACATCCTGATTTTCTCTCACTTTGACTACTGCAATGCTCTTTTCACCTGTCTCAACCATGCAGCCCTATCTCGCCTGCAACTCGTACAAAATGCTGCAGCCAGACTACAAACCAAAACCAATCACAGATCCCACATCACACCAATTCTTGCATCCCTTCATTGGCTCCCAGTAAAGTACAGAAGACCTCTAGACCACTCAGATCTTCCAACCTCGGCCTCCTATTTATACCCCTTTTATACCCCTCCTCAAATCTAAGGGTGACTGCGCTTTTGCCGTCAGGGCCACACCCCTCTGGAACAGTCTACCCCCTTCCGTTAGATCAGCTGAATCTCTAAGTGGCTTCAAAAAACTTCTCAAAACCCATCTCTATCGTCTTGCCTTCCCTGCAAAAGAACTGTAATTATTCTCTGCATATATCTGAACCTGTCTGTTTATTTTATTTGATTTATTTTATGGTTGTGTTTATTTATGTCTTCTGTACCCTGGACAGCACTTATATAGCATATATAGCACGTTTTAAAACGTGCTATATAAATAAAAACTTAGTTACTTACTTACATACTCGGAGATGTGGACACCCAGAAACTTGAAGCTGGTGACACGGGAAGTTGTTGCTGGCACACCACGCTACACTATTAGGTGCTGGACCTTCTCCCTGTAGGGCCGACTCATCGCTGTTGCTGATGAGACCAATCACCATTGTGTCGTCTGCAAACTTGACAATGCTGTTTGAGCCATGTGCGTTCCTTGTGGAAGGCCAATGCTCAGGGTGAGGGTTGAGGAGGTGTGGTTATCTAACCTAACAGACTGTGGTCTGTTGGTTAGAAAGTCCAGAATCCAGTAGCAGAGGGACGTGTTGATGCCCAGGTCACTGAGTTTAGTGATCAGTTTGGAGGGTATGATGGTGTTGAATGCTGAACTGAAGTCGATGAACAGCATTCTAACATGGGTGTTACAGTTGTCGAGGTGGGAGAGGGCGGAGTGAAGCGCCGTGGAGATGGCATCTTCTGTACTCCTGTTCTGGTGGTAGGCAAATTGGAACCGATGGAGTTGCACCGGCACGATGGAGGTGGTTTTGAAGCACGCAGGGACAGCTGCTTGGGATAGTGACAGGTTGAATATGTCAGTCCAGACCTCGGTCAGCTGAACAGCACAGGCTCTGAGGATGCATCTGGGGACACTATCAGGACCGGCAGCCTTTCGCGCATTAACCCTGCTCAGTGCCGAACGCACGTTGGTGGGAGAGAGTATGAGGGGCTGGTGGTCTGCAGGGAGCAAAGCCTTGATGGCCACCTCCTTGTTGTCCCTGTCAAAGCGGCCATAGAAGTGGTTAAGCTCATCAGGCAAGGAGGCGTCACTGGATGGAGTGGAGGTATTGGTTGCTTTGTAACCTGTGGTGGCCTGGATGCCTTGCCACATGCGTTGGGGGTCATAGTTGCTCTTGAAGTGCCCCTCAATCCTTAGCTTGTGGCTGTGCTTGGCCTTTTTTTGGCCTCTCTGTTCATCCATGGCTTCTGATTAGGGAATGTGGTGATCTGTTTGAGGGTGGTAACACTGTTAATGTTGGAGTTGATACAGTCCAGAACAGAGGAGGCATATAGGTCAATGTCTGTGTGGGAGTCGAGGGTGGGCCTGAGTGGGAAACATATTTCAGTCAGTGTTTTCAAAACGCTGCAGTAGAGACAGTAGTGCTGAGTACTTAGGAGTAACACAAATAAACACAAATGTTCCTTCCAGAAGTAGCAGCAGCAACCAAATGAAATGAGAAATGAGATTGCCTAGCGTACAACCAAACATTTACTGTAGAGTTGGCAGATCAAAAAATGCTTCCAAGAAACATCTTTGATATTATATTGGACTTGAAATATTGCCCTGTATTGTTGTTCTGATTTGATTACTTCAGAGATTGCCATGCTAGCTGTAGGCAATTATGTATCTTGGTACAATGTACAGTAAATGTCTTGTTACTGGTTCCCTGTTGCCAGAAGCTTAACCAGTGTCATCACAAACACATAAACTAAGCATGCAAAGCAGCAACAAATTAATACAACGCCACATGGCTCAACAAGAGCACGGAAATCCCCTAATAGGCTCATGATGCCCCTCTGAAGCTCAAGGAACAAACTCAACCTTTCACTGTTTACTCTGATCCTAAAGCTGCTGCTGCATGAACTGAAGATAAAAGCTGTCATTTGGAGACGTAGACACCTGGGATGCTGGATCATCTGTGCTCAGGGATGCATACACTCCGTCTAATCACATCCTCTATGGACCCTGTGAAGGTTGCAGACGTGACCTGACTCCGAAAGCGTGAGTTTGTCCTGAGACATTGCATCACTATGCGCAGACATTTTTGTCAGGGGAAAATATCAGAGAGCGGGTCATGGAGGGAGAATTGTTTTGTTTGCTTTTATGGGTTCATGTGAATGTCACTGAATGTTAGTGCTGTGGGATGAATCACGATCCATCTCCTCCTGCGCTTCAATGTTTTCTTCACTCTGACCCTACAGTATTGACAAATGGAGATGATCACAGACTAGAAGGCAAATGATGCAAGGCGTCTGATATTCCAGCACAGATGTGCCACTGGAATAATGTGAAAGCTATCAGCGTAATGGTGAGTAATGAAGTGAGACTGAGGCTTGACCCCTCTTCATCTGACTCTGTTCATCTGGTCCATATCAAGAGCAAGATGTGAGCAGCACATAAGCCTTGTTGAAGCGTTCATCCCCTTCAATTCACAGTGACTCTGCTTCGCTTTCACTGTTGTCTGAAACAAGTGTCCTGCTGCAGCAGAGAGGACAAACTCTGTTCACCCTGCCCACTGACTGAAATTTATTGGACAAGAATAGTTTTTCATTAGGTTTGTAGGAGCCATTTTTGTTGTTTTCATTAAAGGACTACAAGGCGTCGCATTTATGTTAAGTAGGACGGAATCACTGCGCGTCATTTAAGACAAAGACACACAGGTGTGTATGGGGGTACGCCAAGGAGTAATTGTTTTTTAACCGCTTGAACCGCTGAACGCTAGCTGCATTACCGCCTGAACGAAATCGAAATAAAAGAAGGAAACTTTAGTTGTTTGTTGTATGAAAACAAAAGTCATTTATTGTTATTGAAAACAACTTTGACTTGTTTGTTTTGGTGCATGCATCGAAATGTTTTGATTTCTATTTTCGTTTAGTGTAGTGCTCCGCACACCATTAATCACTATTTATCATCTCATCTACATTCATCACCACCATCAATCCATCATCTCAACCCTGACCTTCAGTCACCAACAAGTAAGTGCCAAAAAAGTTTATATGACCATAGAGGAAGCGTGTTGAACAAATCTGTCCTATGGCGTCCCGTGGGCTTAAATAGAGGACTTGAAAACCTTGACACAAAAAGGTTATTTGAAAAATATGCAGGAAGCAGACAGTATCACTTTTATTTATTTATTCATTGATTTTATTTCCCAGAAAATTGTCGCAGGTGGGAGAAATCTGCCTAAACTGAAGCTAGTAAACTGAAAGCAACAGAGTCTTCATCAATCCTTATACAGTAGCTTGAATACGTTAAGTAGCAATAAGCAGTTGTAGCGATTATGCTTCATAACTATAATTAACAGAGGGGGAAAAAATGAAGTGTAAAAAAAACCCCACAAGGGTCATGTGGTGGTGTTTGATGAAATAGAGGCTGTTCATCTGTTCAGTGAGTCGTTCAGCATGCCAGTCTGTCACTTGTTTCCAGTCATGTCTGTCTGTGACATAAATAAATCAGTTAGACTCTCTTTATGAGACTTTTCACCAACATCAGAGATAATCTAGTCTACATTATTTGCTCGTAGTTAAAAAGTATAATATTTAAGATTTCTTTGTTTTAAAAAACAAAAACCAAACTCTTGTTATATATTCTGTCAGGTTGTGTACTTAGATTATGCCAAATGTTTTCAACAATGTTCAAAACAGAGAAATCAGAGAGAGTGAGGAAGGAAGTTGGTGAATGAGACAAAACGTAACATGAAAAAAACTCACACAACCTGTTGAGTCACATCAGACAGATGGTTGTTTAATGGTGTAAGTTTGACCACATGATCATTGTTAATGTTTTTATTCACATTAATTACGCCAGTGTTTATTCAATCCGACCAGCCAGATTACTTTACTGTACGATAGCCATAAATAAGCGAGCACTGCGGGAGTGTGTGTCTGTGAGTTTGGATTCAGGTCAACCTGTCACTAAAGTCAGCACTGACCAGAAACTTCTGTTGTGGAGTGGATGTGGAGGTCACCTCCACAGATCACTGCTGCAGGGATTGAAGGCGCACAGTGCAAGTGTCATTGGTGTCATCCTGTGATTAGATTAATGAAATGACCAATCAAACGCTTCTTAACCAGAGTTAAAGAACTCTCTATACAATCTTCATGCAAGTTGATCCACGATTGGCTTATTAGGGAACTTGCAGAAAACTATATGGTTAACAACTAAATATGTGTGTGTGTGTACAGGTGGTGCGAGACTTCCTGAGCTCCTAAGGGAACCCCACTCTGTCCTTGAGGGATTCTCCAGTTCTGAAAGGGGCAACTTCATTTCCCCATTTTAACCCTCATCCACACAAACACACCAATCACTACCAGAGTGGAATCATCAATATGTGAAACCACAACCACACCAAGTGCGTTTTAGTCATGCACTCAAGTTCTCCGCCACAATACACCACATTACTTCATCAGTGTCAAATCACTGTAAAAACTTTTACTTGCAGTAAACTTAGTTCAATTCTTAATCAACTTCTACCAAAGCTTTACCAAATTTAAAATCTTTTGATTTGACAAACATTTAATTTTACTGTCAGCCAACCAAAAAACTTCTCTGTCCTGCTTTTTATACTTTCATTCACAATTAAAGAGGTCATTTCAAGTTCATTTCCATGATGTCACAAAATCTTACAGGTTCATATATTTTTTTAAATTTTGTTTGTTCACCAATATGTATTAGATGATTTTGCATTTTCTTTTCTTTAAACCTTAATTAATATTACTTCTGTGCCAACTTTATTATATGATTATTTGATAAAATGAGTCCTGGATGTGTAAGTGGAATGTATGTAAAATTGAAGTGCTCAATAAAAGATATTAACAGCTAATGTAAGAGCAAATTCAAGGCTCTGACGGAGCTAATGTTCCAAATGACAACTTTTGCAAAAAGGAATGCAGGCCTGAGTTTCCTAATCGATTTTCAAATCACATGGCAATGTATGGAATCCAATGGCTCCCTGGAAGAGTTAGAAAATACTTTTACATTCTTTACATAGTTGTGATGTAGAGTATATGTAATTTGTAACAAATGAAAACATCATTATTTACAGTAAAAAACAAAATATTTCTTATTTAATTGAAATTAACTGTTTAACAGAATTGTGAAAGAATAGATTGCTGCAGTAGGAATTATGGTTTCACTGGATGTATCTCTTCACTTCTCTACTTGTGAAAAAAATATTAATCTAATGACTCAATTAGACTAAAATCACTGAAAGAAGAAAACAATAGTATTGTGATGTGCAAATGTTTGCAGCTTAACACTCACTGACACCAGAATTGTTACAGAAAACTGTGGGAGTTTGCTCTAACTGTACTTCAGAGTATTCGACATGTATGTTTAAGTTAACACTAAAAAGCTCAGCCTCGAAGAAAAATAGCTGTTGATTTTCAATTGGCTATTAAAAGGGTAACAGTTGGCATAACCTCTCTTTATCCTGCGTAGATTTCCATCACGTCTGAAATTCAAAGGGGCTTCAATTACTGTCCCAGTGAGAACAGTCAGACATGAGCACTGTCACAGAATTATCTGCTGTGTTTGGGTGTAAATTGCTAATGACCATCTGACTGCAGCAGAGACGGATGCATCTCCACATGACTGATAGAATAATTGATGTTGCACAGACACACAAACATCTGTTTAAAAAAGGAATCAATCCATGGAGGAAAAAAATCGACATGCTTCAGCCCCTATGTTTCAACATGTTTTTCATGTGTTTTTAATGGACGGGTTGGTGGAGTGTTTTCAAGAGGTGCTGATGATTGTCTTGAACCACTGACTGTAAAAATAATGGACTGAGCCACCGTGAAGCTCTAAGTGGGTGATACTGGCTGTTGCCATTGTGGCGGTGCCTGACTCTGCCTCAAAAATGGGCAAAGAAGTGGAGCATGGGCGGACATTAACGAGCCGAGTTAAATAAACAAACCTACCTAGCTTGAAGCTACCATGCTAGCTAAGGCTAACAAGACATCTGCTTGAGTGACTTTGTGAAGTGAAGTTTAATTGCGTGATCATTTCTGTTTAAATCTACTTTTGAATCCCAAAAGATTAAAAAACAAACTCTGTGCTCTCCTTAAATCCAGGGGCCAGATTAATAAACCATGCATACACACAAAAAATGTACATGTGCCACTATCCAAGCAGGTTTCCAAATGTGTGTACTGGTACAAATCTTTAACACCATGCACACAGTTAGTCTTTTCAGTCTGAATATTGTAATGTTGGCAAAAATGGTAAGCAAAGTGTCAATAAGGGTGAAACTTTATTAAAATCTGTTCTTTTCACTAAATTGTGTCAGGATTACATCTATAGTTTCATATAGTCAGTGTAACCCTTCACTGCGATTAAACAGTGACGCAAAAGAGTTTTTACTCTTGTCTTTGGCAAAACTTGTGAGGACCAAAATGCAAGACTCTCAGGAGGCCAGCAGGATTGAGGACAGCAAGCTTTAATGAACAGCCAAAAAATCCAAAACTCATATAATCTACAAACCAAGAAGTGCAGAGGCCAAAATACAAAGTAGAAACACAAAAAGCTTAAACAAAGTATAACCAAAAGCAAAGTACAAATCAATACACAAACACACACACACACACACACACACACACACACACAGGCTGATTAACAAGCAAGACACAGGTGAACACAGAAAAAGGGTGGGAAATTACACTACATTTGGAACTGAAAAGCAACATATGACACAAAAGGCCAAAACTTTAAAATAAAACTGGAAATCACAGAAAGCACAAACTGAAATATGACAATATTGATGGGATTGCATATTTGCCTCAGCAAATTGGTTGTATATTAATCTTTTATAATTATTATCTGAGAGGGTTGCATTGCTGCACCCCTCAACATAAACACTGTAAACCAACTGTAGCTTTAACATGGCAGTGATGCAGATTAAAGTGTGAGTGGGCTGTACAGTAATTTCCATGAACCTCTTTAGATTATGTTCAATGCAGCCAAGTGCAGTTTGTGCTGCCTGACAATCAGTCAATAGACAGCAGAGACGATCGCAGCTTCATACGGTATATTTATAGCTGGCTGAGGCTCGCAAGAACATTGTTAATGCAGCAGCCGGAGTCTGTTTCCACGGGGAAGACAATAATTCACCATTCCCCTTCAGGGACAGCCGTTAAAACAAATTACTATTCCCAAATATAGTATCCCAAAATAAAGCACGCCATCACACCAACCATGTGTCACGTGTCTGAGTGTCTGGATGTAACATCAGCCAGAGAACAGTTTGAGGGGGTGAAATATTTTTCTCCTGTGTGATTGCAATATCATTTGATATGAGGTTTTGAAAGCCTCTTTCTCGATGCCTGACATTCCATGCTCACCTTCAGCAACAGGGATGTAAAAATTGTCGACCGACAGACATGCTGCATGACTTTTAAAGAAACATGTCAGCTGTCATTTGCTTCATTACATCGATCCTCTCAGCATGAGAGGAGACGCCGCTGAGTATGTGTTGACATACAATACCATGCAGAATATATAGTAGACAGCAGCTGGGAATAGAATAAACAAGAGGCTCTGCTTTCTAAAGATTCATGCTCTATAATTCGTAGATAAGCACCAGCTCCAGTGGAGGATCTATGGAACAATGAGTCTTAGTTTGTGGAGATATGCTGGTTACAGAGGTAGAGAGTGCGGGAGTAGACTGAGTTTCCTGTCTGAAGCAGGGTGCCATTTATCCAGCCATGTCAGTGCTGATCTCAGCTCAAACACTGATGTCCGCACTGAACAAGGAGTCAAATAAAAGTAAAAATGTAGCAAATCTGCTCCAGACCTGAGTGAAGAGCGAAGAGCTTCATCTGTCCATGATGGGAATTCAACTTTTTTTTCCATACATAGGAGATTAAAATGGTCAGAGCTGCCATAAGGAGTAAAGTTTAGATGAAAATGAGAACGTTGTCTCCAGTGGTAGCAGAAAATGTGTGACTGTAACTGACCTGGTGGCCAAATGCTTTCTCCCGATGCCTTGTCAAAAGCACACAGTTGTCACTAACCAGCTCTGGGTTCAGACAAAATATGGAAGACCACACCGAGATTTCAATTAACACATTTTTTTGTACCAAGTAAACAACTATATACAAAAAAAAAATATGTAGGTCAGTATTATCAATGGTGTTTGAAGTGTATAGGTGTATGTGTTTGTGTAAGTGTATAAAAGGTCTTATTTATATTGTTTAATTCCAACTGTCTGTGCTGCATTCATGGTCAAACGTCAACAAGGAGCTCCTTCTGTTGTTCCAGTGCTAAACCTGCAGGGGTCTCAACAGGAGAAGACATACTGGGTTTAACCAGACAGGATTCCCTTTTCCACCATTTTACTTTTTTTTTTTTTTTATCAGTCACTTCAATATGCAGCTCTGGAAAAAATTAAGAGACCACTGCAATTTTTTCTGAAATCAGCATGTATGACAGCCATTCCACTCCAGTGTCTGTTGAATTCCAACACAAGCACACCTCATTCTACTTAATGAGGTACTGATTAGGTGATCACCTGAACCAAATCTTATTTTACGAGGAAAAGTATAAAAACCACTGCTGTGGTCATCACTATCCTCTTACAATAGGACCAGCTGGTGGCAAAAACAGTGTTAGTAGTACCTCAAAAGTAATTGGAATCAAAAAAGAACAAATGACCATGCCAAATGAGTTAAAAAGAAAAGTTTTGAGTGAGGAAAAGAAGGGTTCAATTCTGGCTTTACTGGCAGAGGGATACAGTGAGCGTCAGGCTGCTTCTATCCTTAAAATTTATAAGACAGCGGTTCATAAGAACAAGGTCAAGCAGCAAACATTTGGAACAACAAAGCTACAGACCGGCAGAGGGCGAAAACGACTCTCCACTGGGATCACTGTCAGCTAATTTGATTGTCACTCAGCAACCGTAAGATGCCATCAAGTGACCTACAGAAATAATGGCAAATGGCAGCTGGGGTGAAGTGCATGGCAAGAACGGTTCAAGTCCTGTAAAGCTAGAAAAAACCCTTCATCAATGAGATGCAAAGAAGAGCCCTGCTGAGGTTTGCAAAGGACCATAGAGGACTGGAGTACGGTCACTTTCTCTGATGAGTCCAATTTTCAGCTTTGCCCAACACCTGGTCGTCCAATGGTTAGACAGAGACCTGGAGGCCAACAAGCCACAGTGTCTCGCACCCATGGTGAAACTGATCGGTGATGATCTGAGGGTGCTTCAGCAAGGCTGGAATCGGACAGATTTATCTTTGCGAAGGACGCATGAATCAAGCCACCTACAAGGTTATCCTGGAAGAAAACTCGCTTCCTTCTGCTCTGACAATGTTCCCCAACTCTGAGGATTGGGTTTTCCAGCAGGACAATGGTCCATGCCACACAGCTAAGTCAATCAAGGTGTGGATGAAGGACCACCAGATCAAGACCCTGTCGTGGCCAGCCCAATCTCCAGACCTGAACCCCATTGAAAACCTCTGGAATGTGATCAAGAGAAAGATGGATGGTCACAAGCCATCAAACAAAGCAGAGCTGCGTGAATTTTTGCGCCCGGAGTGGCATAAAGTCACTCAACAGCAATGTGAAAGACTGGTGGAGAGCATGCCAAGAGGCACTTTTCTTGACTTTACTTCAAGCAGTTCTCTGTTCATGTTTAGATGTTGCCTGCAGGAAGAGCAGTGATTGAGAAGCTTTGAAACAATTATTTACTATGTAAATCATGTAAATAGCCTTTTCTGCTGCACAGGCAGTGAAACGAATATCCAAACTGTTCTTGGCTTTGTAGAGAAGAGATCTGAGAACATTTCTCTTTCACAGCACAACTCTGCTTCCTTGTTTTCAGAACATCAGAAATATTTCTGTGATGATTTCGGTTTTGTGTTTTATTAAATGATGTTTGAAATATGACACACGATTCTTATCGTTATTCTTATGTGATATTTGCATTGCAAATACTAAGTTAACTATACTAAGTTGACTACTATCCAGGCTAGACTAAGTTGTAGGACTCCCTGCTGCCTCTCTTATTGTACCTTGTACCTATTGTACCTCTTATTGTACCTCTTGACACAGGTTGTCTCTCTGACACAGATGCTCTCGACCCTGCTGCATTGATTCCAGATGGACTCCTTGGTCTGCTGCTGCTACTCCGCTCTGCATTAATAGCTTACAAAATACAGATGAAAATTAGTCATTAGTGATCAGATGTGCAAATATACTCAGTGAACTGTCAGGACTTCCCACAGGCCCTCTTTGTGATACAGTCTCTCTCTGACACAGATGCTCTTAACTCTGTTATGTTGATTCTGGATGGACTCCTTGGTCTGCTGCTGCCCCCTTCTACATGAAATATAAAGGGAAAAAATACAGATTAAAACATGATTGGATGTGCAAATATACTAGGTTGACAGTCGTAAGACTTCCTGTTTCCTTGCTTACCCATTTGTCGGCCTGACACTGATTCTCTCCCTGATAGAGATGCTCTTGAGCCTGCACTCACTCTGGACTCATTTGTCTGCTGCTGTCCCTTTCTAGATTGAATAATAAATATAATAAATATTAATATTTTTTAAAAATACAGATGAAAACATGATGGGATGTATTTGTATTATAATACATTATAAACAACATTTTAACTTAATGAATTTGGGCAACCACTCACCTATTTTTCCATGTGTATTTGGCATCCCCTTGTGCTGCCTTCAGTAGCCCATGCTGTCCCTCGATGAATGCTTTAAACTCGAAGCATGATACCTTAAAGTTTAGTCTGACTTGAAGTTCTGCTTTGACCAACCCCACTGACATCCTGTTCCTTGTCACAAACCGGGCCGCACGGCCATGACAAAGGAAGGAGATGCACACAGGATACAATCAACTAAATATTTATTAAAGGAAACGTAACCTAAAAGACAACCAAAATGTGAACTACATAATCAACGAAATACTACAATTATTACAGTATACTTACAATCTGCCAGTTCCAACATCCATTCCCCAAAACAGCAACATCCCAACCTATAAGGGCCATGAATGAATCTATGAATATAGAGGGAAAAGGAGAACAGACGGTGAACAGGCTCCTAATCCAACACTGGAGCCCGAGACAGTGCATCTGCCACCAAATTATCATGGCCTTTAATGTGTCGGATGTCCAGATTACAAGACTGCAGGAACAGCGACCACCTAATCAGTCTCTGGTTGGGGCACCGCAAAGAATGTAAGAAGGTTAGTGGATTGTGGTCTGTGTAGACCACAACAGGTGCCACACCAGACTCCACATAAACCGCAAAGTGCTGCAGGGCCCAGACCAAAGCAACGGCCTCCTTCTCAACCACGGAGTAGTTAACTTGGTGTCTGCTAAACTTTTTAGAAAAGAAACTGACTGGTCTGTCAACTCCCTGCTCATCTGCCTGCATCAACACCGCCCCTGCTCCTACATGGCTTGCATCCACCTGTAAAACAAAAGAACAGTCAAACCGGGGTGCAGCCAGCACTGGTGCAGAACACAAAAGACACTTTACATTACTAAAAGCTTCCTGGCACTTGGTTGACCAAACAAACTGAGCCCTGGCCTTCAGCAGGTCAGTGAGTGGTGCCACCACAGATGAAAAGTTCCTACAGAAGCACCGATAATATCCAACCATCCCCAGAAATCTCATGAGCTCTTTCTTCGTAATAGGCTGTGGAAATGTCTCAATTGCCAACACTTTGGCATGCACAGGAGTCACCTGCCCCTGTCCCACCACCCGGCCCAGGTAAGTCACAGTAGCATGAGCCAACTCACACTTAGCTAGATTTACCGTGAGCTTTGCCTTGGCCAGCCGATCAAACAGCGCCCTAACCCTCTGTATGTGAGAACACCAAGAGTCACTGTAGACCACCAAATCGTCTAAATAGACCGCACACCCAGCCAGCCCGGCCACCACACAATTCATCAGGCGTTGGAACGTGGCTGGTGCGTTCCTCAACCCAAACGGCATCACCTGATAAGAATACAGTCCAGAAGGAGTGATAAAAGCTGCCACTTCCTGTGCTCGTTTGGACAAGGGCACCTGCCAGTAGCCCTTCAGCAGATCAAATTTGCTGACATATCTGGCTGCACCCACTTGGTCTACACAATCCTCCATGCGAGGCAGTGGAAAGGAGTCTGGCTTTGTCACCTTGTTAACCTTCCTGAAATCTGAGCAAAACCTAGGTGTTCCATCACTCTTAGGCACCAACAGGCAAGGAGAAGCCCAGCTTGAAAAGGAAGGCACTGCAATATCATTTTCAAGCATATATTCAACCTCAGCATCCAAATATTTACTCTTCTCAGGAGAAACTCTATAAAAATGCTGGCGAATAGGCGGTGTCTCACCCACATCAATGTCATGTTCGACCCAATCGGTGCGGGATGGCACATCACCAAACAAACCAGGGTATTTCAAAATCAGCTCCTCAAATTCCAGAGCTTGTGCTTCTGGCAAATGGCCAACCAACCCTTTAAGATTCTTCAAGGTCTCTGAATTTTTCAATCGGCCCGACAACACTCAGGCTCAAGAACATCATCCAGACACTCACCTGAAACCACTCCCACTGTACCAACTACTAAGGCAGGACTCACTGCCCTGCTGGTCAGCACTGGAAGAGTGAGCATAGTAGGGTTTAAGCAGATTCACATGAAACAGTTTAACTGACTTCCTCCGACCCGGAGTTGAAATTAAATAGTTTTGGTCTGAAACCTGTTTAACCACTGTATAAGGACCCATAAACTTGGCCTGGAAGGGTGAACTCACCAATGGACAGAGAGCCAAAACTCGATCGCCCTCACTAAACTCATGCAGCTCAGCTCTGCGATCATACCTCTTCTTCATTTTAGCCTGTGATGTAGCCAAGATTTGCTTTGCCAGCTCTCCAGCAGTGTATAGCCTATGCCTAAACCCATTGACATAGTCAATTAAGTTAGTGGGTGGATCTGACCCCTTCCATCCATCCTTAAACACAGACAGTGGTCCCCGTACAGTATGACCAAACACCAAATCATTTGGGCTAAACCCTGTGCTTTCTTGCACTGCCTCCCGTGCAGCTAAAAGCAACCAGGGGAGCCCATCCTCCCAGTCCCCATCAAGCTCAGTACAGTACACCCGCAAAAGTGACTTAAGTGTTTGATGGAAGCGTTCCAGAGCGCCTTGACTCTGAGCGTGGTAAGCTGAAGACTGGTTATGTTTAATTCCAAGGAGTTTTAACACTTGGCCCATCAGGTGCGAGGAAAAATGAGATCCCTGGTCACTTTGGATCACTCGAGGGATGCCAAAAACAGAAACAAACTGTGTCAGGGCCCTAACCACAGCTCTTGCTGTGATAGTACGTAAAGGATAAGCTGCTGGGTACCTGGTGCTCTGACACATAACCGACAGCAAATACGTACAACCAGACCGGGCCTTGGGCAGCGGCCCCACACAATCAATGAGCAAGTACTCAAATGGCTGACTGATAGCTGGAATCGGCTGCAGTGGAGCTGGTTTAATGACCTGGTTTGGCTTCCCAGTTAGCTGACAAATACTTCAGTTTTTAATGTGAAGAGAAACATCCTTTTTAAGTCGTGGCCAGAAGAAATGGCGCAAAATCCTGTCATAGGTTTTATGGACACCCAGATGCCCTGACCCATCATGGGCCAACTTCAACACATAACCACGAAATTTGGATGGAATTACCACTTTAAAGATGGAATCCCCAACAAAATCCTCCCCATGGGGCACCCACTTTCTCATGAAGATACCATCCTGGAGAAAATAACCACTGGCAACACTTTTCACCTCACGGGGTGTCAGCACAGACCCAAACAGCTCATCCAAAGATCGGTCAGCTTTCTGATCCCTCTGCAGTTCACTGTGGGATACAGACAAAGGAAAATCAGGCAAACATGGCAAAACAGTGTCAATCTCCCCATCTGTCCCCTTGAACTCAGCACGACTCATTGCCCGCGTAACTACACATGCAGGAAAAGCTTGAGGAAAGCGCACTGCACTTTCATCTGGATGTTCTGTCCCTAAGGGAGAGAGAGAGACTACTGGAGGTGGTGAACACTTAGCCCAAACATGACTGCCTGCCAGATCGTTGCCCAGAATGATATCAACCCCCTCTATTGGCAACGCTGGTCTCACACCCATCGTAACCTCACGCTGCACCAATTCACAGTCCAAGTTCATCTTATGCACTGGGACAGGCACTACCCCCAAGCCCATTCCCCGCATAAGGATTTTGTCCCCAGTATCTGTCTTCTCAGAGAAAGACAAAACAGATTCCAAAACATAGGAATCAAAAGCACCTGTATCTCTCAATATTTTAACAGGCACTTGACTGTCACTACCAACCTGTGATACAAACCCATCTGAGATAAACGGCAGATAGGATTCATCAATGGCACCAATCATGCCAGATTCCCCCCACTCACGTTGCCACGCCCCCACATCCACAGGGCCTGAAACACTCGCAGCCAGGGCAGCAGGTTTTACACGCCCGCCTCCAGCATGCTGCTTTTTATCTTTTAGCATTGGGCAGTCCGACTTCCAATGGCCTGGCTCACGGCAATAGTTACAAACATCCTCTCCCTTCCAAGGTGCTGCCCGGAACCAGTTACTAGAGGAAACGCCAAAACTCGCAGGTGATCTACCACCCCCCTTTTGTCCAACAGGCTCCCTTCCAGGCTCACCAGGCCAGCACTTATGAACGAGCACATACTCATCAGCCAGCCCTGCCCCCTCAGCAGCAGTTGTAACCTTACGCTCATTAAGATATGTGGCAACCCGACTGGGCAGAGTGTCTTTAAATTGCTCCAGGATGATCAAATTGCACAAACCCTCAAAGTTATCAACACTTGAGGCTACACACCAACGATTGAAGTGATTAGTCAGCTCCCTTACAAACTCCATATGTGACTGACTAGCCCTCTTTTCCCATGTCCTAAAGCGCTGGCGATACGCCTCTGGGACCAACTCATAGGCCTTCAGTACAGCAGCCTTGACTGATTCATATGTGAGGTCACCGCCCAAAGACGCATACGCCTCCTGTGCTTTCCCGGTCAATACACACTGCAGCAGCAATGTTCGGTCAGAATCTGACCAGCTTCTTGCCTCTGCCAGCCGCTCAAACAAAGAAAAAAACACATCCGGATCTCTTTCATTGAATTTAGGCAAGAGATGCAGACTTCTCACTATGTCAGGGGACTTTGATGGTGGAGATGAACCATCCTCCCCTTGCCAAACCTCTCCAGACAGCTTACCCTCTCTGACTAACCCCAGCCTAGTAGTCTGCAAGTCTATCTTTGCCTGCTCTGTCTCACGCCGCAAGCGTTCAATTTCAACTTGCTTCTCAAACTCCATCCTTTGCTTTTCCATCTCGATCTTTTGCCTTTCTACCTCCCACTGCTGTTTGTCCCTCTCATGAGCTAGCTGTAACAACAGCAATTCGTTTTGCTGCTTGAAAGTTAAATTACCTGATGGAAGGCTAAAGGACTGTGCTGCCTGTGGCTCACCAGACTCTCCCTGTTTAACCACCAGCATCCCTTTATCAATCAACTGCATCTTTACCAGAGCCTTCATATTACCCTTACGTTTATCACTAAGGGCACTCAAATCAATGTCATCCTTCTCAGCAACCTTCAACAGCTGGTCCTTAGTACAACCGTCCAAAAGCTCCTCACACGGCGAAGCAACAAAATCCTCTATACCTGCCATAGTGAGCTACAAATACACCAGGCCCAGAAGATGAAACAATGTAACTAGCAGTAGAAAACAACAGAACCACCACACAGTGATACCAAGGTCATCCACTGTAACAAGAGGACATTAAAAAATGTCCCCGACACTAATGTGAAGTCCCCCGCTAACTAAACTGCCTATCCCAAAACTAATCTAACTCACTTTGCCTAGTCTTCATGCAGATTAGCGGCGGGTTATTTAAACACTCAAACCAACAACCCAGCTAAGCCCCCAGCACGCTGGTTACTCACCTACTGGTTGTGGATGTGTCCCCGAGACCACTGGTCCAACCGCACACCACACAAAAATAACAAACTAAAACAAAAAAACAAAAACCAATGAGCCCAAATGGACCACATTGCTCGACCTAACCAGGGAAACTCCACAAAAGTCAAGACTTAATTACAATAGAAGACCATGCAATCACCGCTGACAGTTCACACCTGCCCCCTCAGGCCAACACATGAGGCTGCCAGGACAAAAAGACTCCCCAAACTGAAACAACAATCCAACCAAACCCACCCAACCAAATCAGCTATCTCAAAAATGCATCTCCCAAACTCAAAAACAAAAACCAAACAAAACCCTACCTCAGAGGGCCACCATCACCGGCCTCCAACAAAGCAAAATAGAACAGGACGAGCCCCCACTTGTCACAAACCGGGCCGCACGGCCATGACAAACGAAGGAGATGCACACAGGATACAATCAACTAAATATTTATTAAAGGAAACGTAACCTAAAAGAGTAACCTAAACTAATCATGGCGTGTGTAGTCAGTGGAATCAGTGGTGTAGGTGAATGCATGAGTGGAGAAGTGTGTGTGTAATGTTGTTAAAGAAGTACAGCAACCAAAATGCCAAACAAAAGCCAAACAAGGTTTCTCTAAGAGGAGAGTCCAACAGCTACTGAGCTCCAGGAGAGTGTTACAAGCACCCAGACTCTCACAGCCCAGGTGATGCCACTCCTGCTGACGACCCTGCTGATGTCAGAAGAGGGAGAGAGAACAGGGAGGGTCGTCACACTTTTGTCTGACCAGACATCCTCCATGTGGCTAAACACACGCTCAGCATAGGTGTTACTGACAGGTACAGAGAAAACAAAATATACCACTTTGAGCAGTTCAGATGCAGCTTTCTCCTTCTTGTCTGGTGCCAGGTCTTCTGGGATACATTCAAAGACACTGTTCAGTACAGTGTAGTCCTGGTACAGTTTGTCTTCATCTATGTCAAGACCTAGTTTGTTGACCTATCCCTCGAGTGCATCCCACTTCATTGGACCACTTAGCCGCAGGCAGCTAGTGTGAGACAAAACTGGATCATCAAAATCAAAGTTATCTCCAAGGTACAGAGCAGCCTTTTCAAAAAAGCCAGTGTTACGAACTTTGTTTGTTCTCTTGCACTCAGTTTTCGGGTTGCTTGCTTTGTTTTGTGACCATAGAACTTGTCTTCACGGCGCAAGATTAATTGCGCAGTCAACTCATCACTTCATGAACATCCAGTAGAGCAGCACTCTCATTTTCCAGCTTCAGAATTGCGCAGTGAAGCAGGAAGTGCAGGAACAGCAGGACACATTCAGACACTGCCACCTCATCCTCATCGCTGCTGTTGGTGGCATCATCAGCATCACTTTTGCACATAACCTTCCAAATAATGTCAGGACAGTCCTCCTTTCCCAGTGACAAAAAGTAACACTTCAGGGCAGGCTAACACTCCAAGATCCGCTGAATTGCAGGCAACAGAGATAGCCAAGGGGTTGGTACATGCCTCAGTATCTCTTTGTACTGTACTGAAGAAAACTCGTCAAACTCCTTCAGAGAATCTGCTCTTTTGGCTGAGCATGAGAATTTGCTGTAGATTTTTAAGACTATAGCTTCAGCATCATAACCTGCAGCGCTGAGAATTCTGTTCACGTTTTTCAGGGTGTTGTGGATCAGATGACATTTGCAGTTTCCCTTCATGATGTGTGGATTGACTTCTCTCAGTTTTTAGAAAACTGAGTTATGCTTGCCAAAATTCACAGATGTATTGTCAGCTCCATATGCACAAATCTGACTTACACTAAGGTGACCAGATTTCTGAAATGAAAATCGGGGACATTTTCAACGGGGCGGTGAAAAATCATTAAATATTATCATTATGAAATAAAAAACGGGGACAAGTACTTTTTCATGTATTTTAACCAGCTTTTATTACACAAAAGGTTGCAATCAAACAAATGAGTGACATCACCAACCATCCATCCACTGAGGACAACAAAAATATCAATATAAGTTAGGATGGATTTTTTGGTCAAAAGTTTCTACTCACAACTGAATACTGAACTGATATTTATGACACAAAAGGTGGAAATCAAAAAAATGGGTGACATTACTGTGATCTCCTCATTCATCCACCTCTGCCTCAGGAACCTGGGTAGAATAAGAGCAGAGGAGAACATGAGAAAAACTGCAAGAACAGAGCCAATAGTAATAGTTTGTTTCTTAAAGAAATAACATCAGTTTTGGTGATATACTTATATAATTTAGTCATTGTGCTCAATGTAATTGCCTCTGTTTGAAATGTGCTACATCAGAGGTTCCTAAACCTTTCAGACCATGTAGCACTATGTCCCATGCAACACTCCGTGCACTCACAAAAGTCACTCATCAGGGGGGCAGACTACATTCACAGTTCCAGTATAGAAACTGGGCTCATATATTATCTGTTTCTCCTTCTATCTCCTCTCCTCTCTCACTTTGTCTCTCTGTCTCTCCCTCTCCCTCATTCCCTCTTTCTCTCCCTCCCTCTCCTTACCTGACTAGCATATTTCTCAGAAGAATGTATTTTCTTCTGGATGGCTCTGTCTTTGGCCAGCATCTCCATGAACTTCTCACTTATTTCACTTATTATTTTAACAGAGTCTCAGGTCCCTATGCCTACAGGAAAATCATATGCTACCAAAGCAGTCTTCCACCTCCCCCCCTTCCAAAACAGAGCCACATGTCATCACCTGGTAATCTCATGCTAATGTTAACGTTATAGCTTCACTAATGACAGACATGAAAACAGAGTCGTAATGTTAACGTTCACTGACTTTTATAACGTTATGTTAGGTCTTCTGTTCAGATAAACAATCATATTTACTTTAACGTTACATCACTTCACACACACACACACACACACACACACACACACACACACACACACACACACACAGAGAGCCAAGTCTACTGCCAGTTCACACAAAATAAATAAGTTCATACACAACATACCATTTATCGCGGCCGCTGGTCTCCTTTTCTTTCCTTTTTGCCGCCTCTAGATTGTTGTTGTTGACGCTGCTGCGTCTGTACGTCATAAGACGTCTTCTCTGGCGATGCGTTAAATGGCTACCGTAATAACTGGGACATTTTCGGGGACAGCTTTGACCGGGGACAGGTCACCCAAAACCCGGAAATCGGGGACGTCTGGTCACCCTAACTTACACGCAGGCCATTTTTTTCTGTGATATCCACAATTTGCTCATAGATAGCATGGCTGGTTTCATGGGGGTCCTCGTAAAATTCCAACAGCCCATATTCAACGCCCTCCTCTGCGTGGAAATATTGAACTGTATATGGATACAGTTTTGCGTTGCCCTAGTTTGACGCGTCAGAACAGACAGAAAAATATGGTGCATCTTGCAGTTCTGTGGCTAAATGCTCCTGACTGTGAGGAGCAAGGACATTTTGAACTAAAGCCTCACTTTTTGTTCTTCCACATGACATTTTAGTGGCGATAGTAGAATCATTAAAGATCCTTGCACTTACTTTATTGCTGCTATCTGTTGATAAGTAGCTGTGGCCATGTTTCACTCAATGGTAGACACTGGTAAGCTCTGCCGCTGCAATCTTGTCTTCTTCTATTTTTTGATCATATAAGTTGCAATGGCTTCATGTTTTTGTCTGTTTGCTAAGACACCTTGATGCTTTTTTGTTTGTATGTGTTTTTTCCTTCATACCTTACCAAGATTTTTGCCGGACACAAAATGCAGGTGGCGGAAAAAACTGTCTCCCTGGATCAGCCGTATCCAAAGTTTCGCCCAGTCAGGATTATAAACAGTATATCGTTTCTTCACGCTGGTGGCTTGCATCTACCTGGTCGATCACCTTCCTCGTCCTTCGTCTCTCTTCCTACTTCAAATAAAGACGTTAAAACTTCTTTGAGCGTTGAATGGAGGTGCCTGCATGGTGCACCTCATCACGTGATTGGATGTATGACGTAGACGTAGACTTTTTAGAGACATTTTTGATGGGAAACTTTCTAGACTACAGAACGAAGGAAACCAAATTAAGGTTTTACATTTTCCCCCAAAAAAAGGGACAAATTGTGTCCCAGGAGAGATTTATATTTTCCTGGGACAGCTGATGAAAAAAGAGAACAATTCTGGTTAAAACGGGATGGGTGGCAACTCTGGTTATAGGTTTTGTTTTGAGCAAATAACTTTTTATTTTTAGAGACCTTTCATTTGAGCAGCCTTTTTTTTTTATTGTAGCCTGGTAGATTGATTTTGTGAACACCAAGTTATGCTCCTCAATGCTCCAAAGCCAGCATAGTGCTAATATATGAGCAGTCTACATGCTTGTGTTTTGTTCTTAATCTATGTATAATGCAAGTTTAATGCAGTGGTTTGCACTATAATGTAATGTAATGCACTATGACTGAAGTAAAGTTCAGACATCATTATTACACAGCCTCCTCGTCTGCCGTTAGTGTCATTACACCGCTTAACAACGTATACCATTTTTCTCCCCTGGCAGTGGCGCATGGTGGTGGTGGGACAGATAATAAAATCAAATTAAAAAAATATTTAAAATGGGTCTCACTTGGTGGTCTTTAACTTAAATGCATAGTGGAAAAGTATATGTGTGGGAAACACTGACACTGGTTTGACATTGTTGAGCCTTCAACAATGCACATCACAAAAAGAACTTGAAACTTTCTTTTCAACTACCTAGATAGTTGAAATATATATACATATATATCTTGATCTGCTTAAACAGATGTCTGGCCATTTCTGGGACAAACAATGCTGAATATTTTTTATGTATCACTGCACTGTCCCTCTAGCTCTACAGCTGCTGAGGTCAAATCGCTACTCAAAGGAAATATGACTTGGCTAGGTTGAGGAAAAGATCATGGTGGGGTTAAATTAATCTTGGTTAGGGGAGCTTCATCATCATGGTTCAGTTGACACTTTATTAAAGTTTAGGAATGATGGTGGTCAGGTTTTGGAAACATGAAGTGAACAGCGAAGTCCAAAAGTCCAAAGTTTGGATGATGCATCCATCCATCCCAGTCTCCCTCTTCTGCACACTGTAACACCATCACACTACAGTACTAGTGATTGATTTTGTAGGATAACAAAATGGGCTACCTCTGTAGTCTGCATTTTTTGTCATTTCATCTTCAGCCTCTTGGTTAGTCGTGGGTTTCACTCCTACTCTGTGATTGGTTTGTATATTAACCATTGCATCTGACTTCTCAGTAGAGAGTAAATGATGCTGAAATCACACCATGACAGTGATTAGCTATACTTGTGCCTGTCTCATGCAACACTGCTAGTTTCCCTGAACTCACTCTTAATTTAGCAGCATAATCTGTATCTGAAATGCTAATGTCAACTGAGAGTGTGTGTGAAATGCTTTAGAATTCTTTAAAAGGTCAGCAAAAATATAACAGGCAGTGTGAGGGCCCCCAAACAAATATGAATTGCACATTAGTTTGCCTCCCTTGAGGTCTCATTAAGACTAATTGATTTATTGCAGAATAGTGTGCACACTAGCAGCAGCACACCAATCTTGAATGGCATCTTTGCCGGAAGAACCTCTCCTTTTTTACATATATTACATACTTTTCTGTCTCACGTCAGTCAGTCATTTATTGGACAGAGAGCACAGAGATCAGAGGACAGAGCACAGCTAACACAACAGTAGGTCCAGGCAGCATTAGCCTCTGTTTCCCCCGAGGGGACTGCTGCTCTCACCTCCTGGATGCCAGCTCTCCCTGGCAGAGTGCAACAGAGCACACTCAGTGGGAGAGAAACCAGCGCCTATTTACATCAGCGAGACACTCCCCTCTCTTTGCTTCTCACTCTGTAGGGAGTTTTCATTTTGCTTGTTTGATTTAATATCGTATGAGAAACAGAGGAGTGTGCATGTGTGTGCGAGCGAGAGCATGTTATACAGTCGGTTGTAATTACTCCCTAAGGGAGCTCTCCTCCCCAAGAGAAATTTGCCTCAGTAGGAAAACAGAGAGAGCAATGAATTTCATCTAAATTAAACTTAATGTCAATAATCTTAACCATATTAAATGCACTACTATCAGTGTCTGATATGAGTGTGTTTTTGTTTTTAATAAAACCAGAGTGCTGAAATAAATTCTGATCCACAGCCGTAGCCCTGTGGCTGACAGTCTCTGTTCTGGTTTGCTATCTTCACTGTAGGTAGCAACACGTTAAGGCTAAATAAATAACTGATTGTGTGGGTGCAATGTTGCAGTCTATAACCTTCCAGCAGAGATGATTTGGCATCTAGTGTTGTCATGACAACACCACCGTCATAGTTATTTTTGCATGTGTTCTGCCATTCATCATAACTGCCCGCCCTAATGTCTCCTGTCAATCCCTTTCTATCCTTTACCTTACTCATCGTCTGCACAGCTGGAAAAGGGTCATTGTCCATGACATCACCAGCATCACCTGTAATCATTAATTCCCCCCTTACTTTCACTTCTATGCAGTACTGTTAAAAAACAAAATGGTTGAAACATAATATTGATGACCTCATGATATGGTAGCCTAATAATCATTAAATATGCTCTGACACTCTCCCACACACGTCAAATACTGTATTTACATGATAAAGAAAGAACAGCTGATTTCAGCTGAAGTAATGCTTCAGCTTCCATCCTCACTGCTCCCCCTGGTGGATAGATAAACCATTGCAACTGGTTTCCACAAATGGCGCTTAGGACATTATGATTCGGCCCCGCCTTCACTACGTCATCGGAGGGATCTCATTCCAGTCACGGACTCTTCCAGGTCCGAGCACGGGCCTGTCACGGCCCGCCAGAGGCCTATGGAGGAACGGGAAGTTTTAAGGG
Source organism: Lagodon rhomboides (assembly GCA_039737535.1). Taxonomy (NCBI): domain Eukaryota; kingdom Metazoa; phylum Chordata; class Actinopteri; order Spariformes; family Sparidae; genus Lagodon; species Lagodon rhomboides. The sequence goes on from CM077805.1 coordinate 23,754,483, forward strand.
GCTTCATCTGTAGTATATATGTTCTATTGTTCTACTGTGTTCTACTGTTCTACCTTCACTCTGTAATGCAACCCCGTGTTGTATAATGACAAGGACGTATAAATCACGTTGATCCTTGAAAAAATGTTTTTGAATGTCGTTCCATTCACTGAAGCTTTACAAAATGCAGTATACAAAAGAGTTGATTTAAACCCAACCAAAAGTATGAAATGCCTCGATTTGTAGGGTATATTTACAAATGTTAACATGCCCCACAATACAAAGAAGTTTTTTCCAGTGACCCAATATATCCTGCCATGCAACATCATCTTAGTAGTGGTCCGAGTTCAAGGGCACTAAACGGACATTGTGATTGAACTTTGCAAATTCCATTGTAAAAAGATGGAGCTCTTGGTCCAAGCACTCGTCTTCTCCCGCCTGGACTACTGCAACTCGATCTTGGCTGGACTCCCAGCCTCTGTGACTAAACCGTTGCAGTGTATCCAGAATGCTACAGTGTGCCTTGTTTTCAATTTACCCAAATTAACCCCCATCCTCCGTGACCTCCACTGGCTTCACCACTGACAATGGTGCTGGCCTTCAAGGCCGTCAACAGAACTGCACCATCTACCTCCAAACACTGGTCAGACCACACGCCCCAGCGCGAGCACTTCGCTCTACTACATCAGCTGGCCAGCTGGTACTGCCATCGCTGAGAGCAAACAAAGGTCACTCAGTGAAGTCACGACTCTTCTCTGTGTTGGCACCTCAGTGGTAGAACGAACTCCCGACCAATGTCGGGACAGCAGGATCACTCATCATTTTCCACAAAAGAGTCATTTGTTCAGACTTCACGTCAACCCCCATAGCATGACTCCCTCCCAACATGCACTTAAGGTGTCCTTGATAAATGGCAGCTACGATGCTCAGATGAGGGCCTGAAAAGTGTTTCTATTTTTTTCTTTTTACTCTATCGACGGATATATGTTGTGGTGACAAATGTACTTTGGAAGTCGCTTTGGACAAAAGCGTCTGCTAAATGCCCTAAATGTAAATGTAAATGTAAATTGATGAATGGTCATGCTGAAAAACAGCAAGCCAACTCTGTGTATGAATGTCTCCCAAGCACAGCAGACTAGTGGGCCTCTCCAGTATCATGCCAATAATTTCAATGGTGATGGTTGGAGGGTCAGCCCTGTCTGCCGCTGTCACTGACAGTTATATGGTTGGTTGCTCTGCTGCTGTTCAGGCGTTTCCTGCAGACTTCTGCCTCAGACTGTCACTCTGAATTAAAGCTCGATGACTGATGCAACGGCTTGCTCTTCCTCTCGCAACTCTGTGGCATGATGTTCTGTTAGCACACTTAGTAAACCCACACCTCTTTAGTAGGCTTGTCTTGCAGAATGGATTCAAAGTCACTGTGTGCTGAGTGCTGTGGAGTGATGGAATACACCGGAGAGACTGAAGTGCACCATATCATCAGCACATCTGTCCCAGTTGACCTGGGTGGATTTGGGAAAGAGTTTGTAGAGAGAGAACTCAAAGTAGGACTCACTCACTGCAGCACTGAATGAATGTGACATGATATAACTATCAGGGCTGAAGGATGTGCAACTGCACAAGCCTGCAGTACTCTGGAGGAGCTGACTAATTCTAAGTATCCCATCAAACTCCTGTAGAACAAAATAATGTAATTTCTGCACTAAAGAATGGAGTAATTAAAATTACATTTGATAAAATGACCCTCTGTTGTCTGTTTCCTTATAACATACAATGCATGGGTATGCATGTCCACCAAGGACTAATAATAATAGATTCTCTATCATTACAAGCCTGTCCTCATCAGAAAAACATCATGCAGCCCATTATGACCCATGTTTAAGTTTCTTGTTCAGCTGTGACCACTAGTGGTCATAGTCATTATTCCAGCAGCAAAGGCAGAAGTAAGGTGAGGTTGTATAAAGAATGACAAAGTCTATATTAAGCAGACTGTGAGATGATCACTGCCCACAGCATTTTTTGACCTTCCAGCCAGACCACCACAGGGAGGCGAGGGGAGAGATCCAAGATGCGAGCCGTGCTAATCCAGTTCAGACCTAATGGCCGCTCCTCGCTAATGTCTGGTCGCAGGATAATGAAATGGACAAATGGGACGCTCGCCAAGGGAAAGCAGATATTGTTTTCGCCCACATCTTAACAGAGACCTGTCTCGATCATCATCCCCAAATCAATCTGTTGCACTGTGATCTGAGCCGACAGACTGCTGGACTGCAGCGGGATGAAGAGCAGTGGACCATGTGTTTATATTCTTGAAGTTTTATTAATGTGCTGCCAAGGCACTGCAGATGTAAATAAGCTAACTCTGGTATAATGCATCAAATGTCAACATTTCTGTTTAGTATTGTACATGGTCCCTCTACAAATAAAGATGAATCAAAATGTGATTATCAAATTAAATTATAGATGTTTGGTGCTCAAATGCAGTCAGAGTTGTTGGCCGGGGTTTAGTGTAGGTTGCACTCTTTATTTGAAGATGCCAACCTAATTATTCTTGTTTCTGCTGATTGCACCAACTCTGACACAAATTCAATATATGCAATACATGTTTGTATGTATGTAAATAATTGTATATATGTCCAGTTGTGGTCAAAAGTTTCCATCCAATAGTAAAGAACATGTATATCATGGCAGTCTTCAGTTCCAATGATTTCTACAGCTCACATTTTTCTGTGATGGGTTGTCACGAAAACCATTCATGAAGGTTGGTTCAATAGTGAATTTATTATGAGTCTTGTGAACAAGTCTGGTGGCTCACAAATATACATACAGTAATTCTAATATTTGGTTAAATGTTCCTTGGCCATTTTCACCTCAATAAGGTGCCTTTGATAGCCATCTGTTGAATATATTGAGAGAAATAAATTCAGAAATATCCCAAGTTTCCCAGTCTAGATTGGCTGTACTGCTTGGATGTTGACATGTATGGTATTCACACAACAAGAATCCTCTACTCCACTGTTCAAATCAAAATATTGATTATTTCAGTTTTTAAGTAAATGACAAAAAAAGCATCCATTTCACAAAAGGTCAACTATCAGTGTTTCCATTCCTCCCTCTGCTCTAAGTGGAGATCTAATCAGTCCTGCACACTATTAAAAATGTACTACTTAAAAATGTGGTTAGTGAGTAGTTTGAGTTTTGTCATGGGGCTGCTACGCTGTCAGTTTGTTTCTCTGAGCTTCTGGAGACTTGGCTTATGCTGGATGAGCTGTGTGAAGCCATTTTAGTTTTTGTTGCATTGGAGAATGCTGCAACGCTATTTTGCTGTGAAGCTCCAGAAATGTTTTGTGGACTATGAAAAATTCCCTTGACTTTCCATCAGTACGGGGGAGGAGATAATGACAGAATTTTCATGTTTAGGTGAACTGTTCCTTTAAAGTGCCAGATGCCATTTACTAATGTGCCACTCAATTGAATACTCAAGACAGCTATCACACTCACCACTGTTAGATAGGTGAAAAGGTAATCACTGAAATTTAGTATGTTGAAACAAACCTGCGTTGTGTTGTATAAAGTCTTGATATGAAGTTGCTCAGATATTTCACATCCTTGGTTAAGCTCAAAGCTAACAAGCATAGGTAAGGATACGGTAGTTACAGGATAGGTTAGCTCTAAAAGATTCATCTTAATGAACTATGGAACGTTTCAGATGTCTGGTAAAACATCTTTTGGCAGCTGATAGGAATCAGAATCACAGCTTTATTCCACCACCATCTCTCAGCCCATTGCCATGATACTGACGGCTGGGCCAGTATATCATTAAAGCCCTCACTACACTCATTGTGTTCCCTGCTAATAGACACTAATAGAATTAGCTTTCACCAATGCATTTCATTAGGTACTGTGGAACCCTGTTCTGATTACAGCAGTGACTGAGTTAGCACATGAACACACTGGATGCTTCTCATATCAACACCACTGAATCACATTCCACTATGTAGAAACCACAGATTAGTTTCACCAGAAGTAAGCATCATATGTGAACTTGACACCGATCTGCCATTGGAAAGTAATAAATGAACCCCCTGTGAATAAGTCAAATGATGTATGACAGCGTGTTTAACATGTATTAGCCCGGTGTGATCCTGACCACGGGGGGTTTGTTGGGCTAATGAGACTGTAGCCCTGTAAAGTCCCGCCGTAAATCAGCAGGAGCACCTCTGCTTTTAATGCTGACTCAGACTCGGGCACTCTGACTACAGTCCTCTGCCTCTGCCTCTATCACATATCTTTTTTATCACACTAGCAGCATTGGTCAGTTCGTCCATGCAACACTTTGGTCCAGAACAAGACTTCACAACAGCTACTGGCTGAACTGCCGTTTAGATTTTCCATGACCCAAATGACCTTATCCCAAAATAAGTACATTTACTCAAGTGTTGTACTTAAATGGGCTATGGACTAGGGGGTGGCACATGGTGTTGAATTATCACCTAAATTTGATCTATGTTTGCAACACAACACCCAGGCTGGACACACTAATTTTCACTCCTGTATGATGCTATGACGTACAAAAACTTAAGGACGCTATCGTGTAAATATTTTTCATCCCTCCATGTTGGTACCAGATCCTTGCAGGATGAGCAACTCTCAGCAGAGATGAGAATGAGGTAAGATGCCTGACTTCTTCTATCATCCCAAAACTGACAAGTCTAATCAATGTATATGATGTGCTGCTGTCCACTGTGCCAGAAAAAAAGAAGGGAATTTTTGCAGATTAACCCGTGTGGTGAAAACCAATATTTGTGCTAATTTTGGTGTAAAAATTGTATAAGAGGCTGTTAGAGTGGAGCATTTAGCCAGTAAGATGGATATTTCTGCCAAAGCAACAGTGGAGATTCAAGAAGAGTGGAAATGTGATCATTTTCTGACAGATACTAATAAAAGATTGAACATTTGAATTGATTTTCCAACAAGATAAATGATAGTTACTGCCATCTTTTTCTCAGCTTGAATGGGATAATTAGCTTCTCATCCAAAACTAACCTTTGATGTTTCTTTCAAAGCTAGAATAGAATCATACTTCAATGTATCCAAGCGGCTCACCACTCGGACAGAGCAGTGCTGAGCACAGTAAAACATGGCTCCATCTCCTGCTTCAGTCTTAGAGAGTCCTGAGCCCCTGCCAGCCAACTGTGCAGCTCAGAGACCGACACCCTGCTGGGGGCTTTGAAGGCTAGCACTAGAGCTTTAAAGTAGCCTGCCACCACTGATCCCAGTACTAGGACTTTGAGGCCATCACCACACTGAGCTGTCAGAATCACATTCACACTAGAATTCTCAAAAGATGCTGATTTCACCTGCTGAGAAGATACTTCGATCATCAAAACTGGGGTAAAAGTGGAGCAATGTAGAAACATAACATAATGCAAAGAGAGCCAGGAAACAGAATGTGGTTCAAATGAACTTCATTAAAGTAAAATTGGGATTGCTCTGAGTCAGAAGTAAAAACCTGCTGGGTACAAACTCACGCTCACAGGGGAATTGAATTTACATTTCATTTGTAAAATCTAATAATTTTCTTTTAAAACTGCCCTTCAAGGCACAGACAACACCAAGAAGGGAAACAGTAATTAACAGACATCTTTGACTGTCAAACTCATTTAAGCTGCTGTACGAATCATTAAAAACTTTTAGCCAGAGACAATCAGTGTGTTCTCAAGGGACTGCCACTAACCCGCTCGATACTCAAAATCAAATATTGAGTTGTCTCAAAATTAAACTAAATTAAATTACTCTGTATTTGCCTAGACTGTAATGTTTATACACATGCAATTATCAAAATATTTAATGTTCTACATTGACCTGTAGTCTTCAAAAAGACAGGCCTGGTGATATTCATATTTTTGTTAGTGTAAGCAAAGCCCATGCAAACAGCCAGACTATCAATTCATTATCATACACACAATTATTGTGTTTATCTAAAGTCTGATCAACCTTAGTCCTCTGAGCCACAGAGCCCCAGTGTTGTCCAGAAATGACTGAAAACAATTTAATGAGCCATTCAGGGTGACATGTTCATTCATTAAAATAGATAGATAGATAGATAGATAGATAGATAGATAGATAGATAGATAGATAGATAGATAGATAGATAGATAGATAGATAGATAGATAGATAGATAGATAGATAGATAGATAGATGTTGCTGGTGAGTTGCAAGCTTGCAGCGTATTTTCTCACTGCACAAGCGTTTGAACCAAGTTCTCCCCAGCACAATGCACAATGCAACCCAGCACTTTTGTGCTCTCGAGAGACGTGCACATGTGAACCTACGCTCTAATGTGATTATAATTCATCCCTAGGGGAGCATAAATGTAAGTAAAAGGGGATCCCCAAAGTCAGCTGGATAAATCCTCTGGGATCACGTCTGTCCGTACAACATTTTAGCCCAAAGTAGCCACATAGATGAGGAGATACATTCATTTTACAGAATAAGTCAAAGTAGGATTCATCAGGCTGGGGACCATGAATATCTTCATTAAATCCATGACAAACAATCCAGCACTGAATAATATATTCTGTGTGAGTGTGTTTGTGTTTGTGATGCACTGCTCTGTATTACTGTGTTATGTTTGTTATGTTTCTTTTTTTCGGTGACGTTCTTAACTATGTGAAGTTTGAATTATGACCTGCCAAGGGACTGCATATGTAAATTAGCTCTTAGCTAACTCTGGTAGAATGCATTAAATGACAACATTCATGTTTAACATTGTACATTCTCCCTCTACAAATAAAATCAATTGAAATAAAATGGATGAAAGAGTTCAGTGTGGACAAAGTGGTGAACCAAGCAGCCTACCTACAGGCAGACTAACACTGGAGTCTGCACTGCTCTGCCATAGTGTGGCTATGAAGTGGATGTGGGGTGTGAGATATGTATGAAATATGGAGCAATACAGGACATGGAAATGCTGAACAAAATGAAAAAAAAATGGAGAATATAAAAATGATGAATCACTAATTATTAGGTCTCAAATAAGCTGTATGGCATCAAATATACATGTACACAGGGTGTAATAAATGTCCTCATCAGTCTGCAGTTCAGATAATTAATGAGTTCCTTTGTGGAGTGTCAGGCAGTAGCAGTGTGTATGTGTGTGCTGAATTACCCAAACTCACCGTGCTGTTATTAAGTATTGTTGGAGGGTGTGAGACTATCAGCACTGAATAATGGTGTGCAGTGGAGGACACAAGGGCAAACACGGATCAAGCTCACTTTTGTCCCCCTGCAACTGCCAACCAAATCACCTGGATCACTTACTAGTAAATTGATACTTATGCTACAAGGGCTGTGCTTGGGTCAGGACAGGGTGTCATTAATACGACTTTATGTCACACAGCAAACATTACATTGGAGATTTCCTCAATGATTAGATTCCATTCTGAAAATATTATTTCAACATAGTGGCAGGCTGCTTGCCTCTGAATATCCTCTGATGGAGTTCTGACGGACCAGTCAGGACACTGAAGAGACAAATCTGCTGCCATGTTTCATATTTGGGGGTAACCTGATGAAAGCAGGTTACCCCCCAGTTTCTCACAATTTAGAGGAAGAATGTTGATACAGCACAGAAGTTGCTCAAATGTGCAGGTAGCTGCTTTCAACCAGCTCGAGCAAAACTACATTGAAATATTAAAGTTATATACTGTAATAATGCTAAAACATCCTTAATTGTTTCACATTTTCTTCGAAATATGATAAATACAAACATGGCCTGTGTTTGGAATCACATGGTAGTGTACCGCTCATCATGAGCAGTTTTATGTGTCCCTGTGACGTATATTGAGCAAGGCAGTGTAGTTCACACAAAACTAGATGGTATTATACTCTCTTTGTGACTTGATTTGCAACATTATCTTTTAAATAGGCAAACCTTGTATGTATTATTCACAATTCAAACATCTCCCCATTGACTACTGAGCAGTTTCTTTTTGAAAATGAGGTCCCATGGGTACATGGGACTTCACCTCTCATTTGAGTATGAAGTGTGTTTCAACCGTATGTTTTTCTGACTAAGCTCACTGCACATGCTCGACTGTCCCAAAATGCATTGTGTCCTGCGAGGCAGATAGTTCAAGCACTACATTGAAGTTTTATTTACAGTTTTTGGATGCTATCCAATCACTTTACTTCTGAAAATATTCTAGAAAGAGAGGAATCACCCATGTAGATTTAAATATAGGCAGTTTTATGAAACTTGAGTGTGAACTGAAAATGTGCTCCAAATGTATCTGAGATGAATAGCTCCTCTTTTCAGTCTCAGTCGCTTCATAAGCTCAGCAGCCTGCTTTTCTGCTGCTTGTTAAAGTATACTGACGCTAGCTGCTAACATCTGTCCATCTTTGACTCTCGTAGTTATTTTACCTTCTTCTTTATACGTGAACCACAAACTACAGCCCTTACTGGGACTCCTTCCCATCGTCCTTTACTTTGCACTGATAACGGTCTTGTGGTGATAACATGCTTAAACGTTTATTTAGAAGGCAGTATGAAGAACATACTGATTGAGTATTTAATAGGCAGTATGCGATTTTTAACCCAACAATAGTGTTTCAATTTTATAGAATTCTGACTTTTCACACAGAATTCTTTTAAGATTAACAACTTAATTCTGACCTGTGAATTTGTGTTATGAATACAATGTAATTACCAGTTCATATGTTTTTAGTCATTTACATTTTAGTCAATTTAAATTTAAACAAAGAGCACACGGAATAAATGAAATGATTGCAATGTGCAGAGCGGGCAAAAAGGACAACACATTTTGGTCGACATAATGCACACATATTTCTTAAATAAACGAGCATTTAATCAAGCTTTAACCACACTGTGGTGAGGAACACATGCTTTACCCCCGGGGCAGGCTGGGGGGTGAACAGTTCACTCTGCAGTTCTGGGTAAGACATTTTAATGAGAGGAGAAAGAGCTTCACTGATGGATATCTTATTCCTTAACAAACTGAATAAACTAACTGACCTTACTTTGTTTTACTGTGTTTATATGTGGCGGACCCTGCCACCGCTCTAGCTTCAAACAGTATGCTGGGACCTTACTTTCCTCTGACAACAGCTGGTTTCTTCACCTTGGAAAAAAATACATACACCGATCAGCCACGACATTAAACCCACTGACAGGTGACGTGAATAACATCGATCATCTCATCACAACGCGATGTTCTGCTGGGAAACCTTGGGTTCTGGCATTCATGTGAATGCCACTTGACACACACCACCCATCCAAACACTGCTGTGGACCAAGTACACCCCCTCATCACAGCAACACTATCCAATTGTCTATTACCTCATTAATATGGTAAATATTACAATTTTGAGTTTGAATTTCTTCTCCAAACCTAGTCGGTTCAGACTGAGTTCAGTCCCGGGTCCCCTAGTCCTGTGGTCCAGTCCAGACTCCGGTCCGTTCTGATCCATTCCTTTTTTATCCCCCGTCCCCTCTCTGAATGCAGCGCTGTGATTGGACGCTGGCTGCTTGTCAGGAAGAAAGAGCTGCTGTATTGAGGCCGAAAACTCAGACACCAGCAGGACCTGGACTACAGTGGAGTACCTCCGTGGAAGGGATATACACTCTGCCGGACACTCGGAAGCTGTTTTCACCGGCTGAGCCTGAGCGGAGCACCGAGCGAGCCTCCGTGCTGCTGCTGTCGAGGCCGCCGCGGTTCTGTCTCTCCGCTCCGGCTGTGTGTCGCTGCCTGCTGCTCTCAGTAATCCGGAGCCGCTGCCGTTAATGAGACTGAGGGGAGACTGGCGCTGTTGTGAGGCGACGCAACCCCACAAACCTGTCTGAGATTTAAATCTGAATCCAGTCTGGAGGAAACACAGCGGCTTAACTAGTGCTGCTGGCGGTCGGCCGGGGCGAAACAACCTGATCCGGCTCTAACTCCATCAGACAAGTCCGGGCGACCGGCGCTGCTGTCTCATTTTGCGCAAGAACCGTTATGAGTGACCTATAGACAGCCGTCCCCCCGGGAGCAGCACCGCGGGCTCGATCCTGTGGCTGGATGAAGTCTGCATCAGGTGAGTGCGCTCCGCAGTTGTTCACGTCTGACTAGCACGACCAGCTCCCCCCCGGCCTCGGTCCGGCCGCTCTGCACCGCTTGCCCCCGCGATATTTTTGGCACGACTTGTGTGTGGCGTTCACTCGTTGTCATAACCTTAAAAAGTCCTTGTGCTTACATTTCCTTTAAGGCCTCCATATGTTGGTGTGTTAATCCGGAGTGCAGGCGGCACCGCGGCAGATTTGGGCTCCGTATCAGTCAGCCCCACAGAGAGCAGAGCGGTACCCGGGCAGCTCCGGGTACAGCTCCGGGTACAGGAGGGGGTACAGGAGGGGCAGTAACAGCACACGGGGAGCTGGACGCTCCTGTGAGCTCCCCAGCTGTCGCATTCTCAGTCTCCATGTTTCAGGAATCTTGAAAGCTCTCATTGTCTCTCACAAGTTATGCTAATGCTCTGCTCCTGGCGCGTGTTGTTTGGGAGCACGCGCGTGCATCAACAGCCATACGTAACAGCAGAGCGACCGGTCCGGGGCCACAGAGCGACCGGGTCACAGCGTGACCCGCACCGGGACCACAGCGTGTCCCGCACCGGGGCCACAGCGTGACCCGCACCGGGACCACAGCGTGTCTGTCTTGCTCCTTGTAGCAAGTCATGAAATAGTAATTGTAAGTAACACACAGAATGTTATTAACGAGGCGCTGTGTAGGTCAGTAAAAGAGATTCACACTCGGAATTTTAATATTAACAACATCAGTGAAGTAATGATATATGTATTTTTTCCATGAGTGAATAAACAAGCTGCTCTTTGAGGAAAATAAGGTCCCCACGTTGTTTGTGGCTAGAAAGGTGGCAGGGTCCGCCACATATAAACAAAATAAAACAGTATAACTTATGTTGTCCTTAAAGGTCAGTTTGTTGATTCAGTTGATTCAGTCATGAGAACAGAGAGAGTCTGATTATTTAGTTTGGGCAGAAAAAGAAGAGCCAATGAAGATCTTTCTCTTCTCGGTAACATTTCTTCAACAAAACTACAGCGTGCTCCTTTAAACGAGTTGTAAAGGCTGCTTCCACCTGATGCTCCTGAGCGGGGATGGACCGAACACACGCTGCAGCATTACAAACTACACCACAGGGCAGCAACGCATACGGGCTTAATGAATGGTTATTTATTAAATCAAGACTTTAGTTTCAAATGTCAGATATAATATGGGGCTATATTTATTTTTTCTAAAATATAATTACATATGATATATTTACTGCAAGATTAGAGAGCAGGGCTGCTGCCAGTGATTATTGTTATTACCATATAATGACCTCCTCCATGTCCGATTGTTGGTTGGTTGGTCAACAGGATTACACAAAAACTTGAGAAGGTTTTCACAAACTTGGATGGAGGACGGGTCTCAGCTATATTAAAGGGCGGATCCAGGAAATTCTTCTCACTTTCTTTAACATTGCGAGAGTGGGTGTTTTTTGGACATTTTAAGGAAATATTGCATGGATCTTGATGAAAAAACTAGCTGCTCAATGTATTTCTAAAAGTGTTTTAGAAATAGTTAAGTAAAAAGTTAAAGCTACATGATGCTGTGAAGCTGGCAGCCTACCCACCAGCAGGTCTCTGCCACCTGCGTCAGCAGCCACATTCACACAGGAGACGACGCATTATCGCTGCAGCGGCGGTTCGCCAATTCTCCGCTGATATTGATTCACACAGAGGAAGCAGCTCCGCCTTAAAGATGAACCGCTGTGTAATTCACACAGAGCGCCGGCGCTGCGGCTCCTAAAGAGGCGTGATGGTACACGTCATGATGATGACGTCGGTGTGTTTTCAAGGTGTTTCCAGGTGTCCTCCTGTCAATCTAAACCTGCAGACAGTTTATAATCATGTGGATGCTGTTATAATGTGTAGTGATTGAGATCCTGACCCACCAAACATCCTGGAAAGTGACAAAGTTATGTTTTTCTAAATGACCTAATTACATAATCACCATCAGTAAACTGGACGCTGTCTGACTCTGTCACTCGCGGGGAGGGAGGCTGTTTTCTGGGGGAAAGTTCACTGAAGTCTCGGTCTGGAGGTCTGATGGTCACTGTGATTTATTTTCATCACAAACACTCGGTGATTTAAAGTTTTTTGCCGGTGACAGATGCTGTTTTTCGGGCAGAAATGTGAGAAGAGTCGGTAGGATAGACAGGAGGACAGACAGGAGGACAGAGGCTTCTCCACCATCTGCAGTATTTTTTTCCTCATATAAGTTGCCAAAGACAGTTACAGTTACTAGGTTACTGTTGTTTGGTCATGTAACGTTGCTCTGTGGGACATTTCTCTGTATTTAGTTGAGTGAAGGACCTGTGTAGTTATCAGACCGTCCGATCGCACGCCCTCGATACACGAGGCCGGCTGATCCGTTCACACTGGTTCGGTTCGCCGGTAATGCATCCCTGATACCACCTCCAGAGGCGGATCAGCGCCGGAGTGAAATTTCACCCCTTGCCGCCTCCGAGAGCTTCACACAGAGACGGAGGTGGCGAATTGGCGCACTAAAGCCAGTGTGAACGGGGCTCGTGTCAGGCTCAAGAGATGCATTCTCCTCGGACAGCTTTGGCTCCTTGACTGAGATTCATGTTGGAATGGCAGAAATATTTTTTCTCCTATTGTAATCTCTCTGCTGTCCTTTTCCCTTTTAGCTTTACACTTTGCTGCTCCATCACTTGTGGTCATGTACAGATTTTATGAATGAATTCTCGTGGCTGCTTTCCTCTGTTGTACTGAAGCTTGACAGGATCATTATGATGGGTGATCTCAACGTTCACATTGATTCACTTGCCTCTGACTTCTTAAACATCACTTAATCATTTAACCATGTGCAACACGTTTCTGTTCCCACACACAACCATGGACGCACTCTCCATCTGGTTTTAATGCTTGGCCTGTCTCTAAATATATTACACAAGACTTCAAGTCTCTGATCATAAATGTATTATTTTTTTAACACAGTTCCACAGTCTGTCATGAAACAAACGAGACAGTCTTGCATCTTCAGTGAGCACTCTGCAGCTAGGTTTTCAGCCGTCTTCTCAAATGTTTCTAATACAATTAGAGTTGTGTTTTCTAACATTAAGGAACTGTTAACTGGTTTAATGAACAGTGCATCCTAGCACTGAATACAACAGTTCCATACAAAACCAGACTAGCCCCAGTTCTCAATCCAACCCTCTGGATAAACGATTCCATGAAACGCCATAGAATGGTCTGTAGGAAAGCTGAGCGCAGACGGAACAGGACAAACCTTCATGTTCACTATCTTCACAAAGAGCTATTAACCAGGCTGAATCAGTGTCATATTCCTCTGACACTAGAAATCACTTTCTAAATCCTATTCCTTCAGAGCAAACTTGATTCCTGTAGATTTTGACTTAAACCAAGTCACCTGTCTGCTTCAATTATAGGAATTCACCCCAATTTCCGTGCAGGATCTTCTGAACAGTGTCTCACACGTGTCCTCCTTCTGCCCCTGTTGAAATAATCCCTGCTAGATTTCTTCTAGAGGTCCTACCAGTAATTTCCCCCTTTCTTCTTACTATTATCAACCGATCTCTCTCCTCAGGCTCTGTACTTCATTTTAAGACAGCCAGTGTCTCCCACTCCTTAAAAACCCTCCCTAGATCCAACACACCGACTTCTAAGCTTCCTTTTATTTCTAAAATTCTTGAAAAAGCCGTCGCTCACCAGCTTCTCGAGCTGCTCATATTTTTTCCCAGGTGGTTCCCCCAACAGCCTGAAAACCCCCAGGTAATCAGTTTACAGTAATATAAGCCCGAGTAAAGAAGCAAAGGATCATATTTGTGAAACTGTAACTAGGTAATGTTTGGTTTTTCACTGATCCGTGACTTGGGCTCATGTTTGTGTAATAGGTGATAATTCAAATGGTATTTTCTGTACTATCACTGAAATCAATAAGTGTCGACCTAATACTTTGTTCACATTGCCTCTGAGACTCAAGCATCTAACATCTAATGAGTCAATAACCTTTACACAATCAGAAGACAATCAATATATCCACTTGTCTCTGGATACATAGTGCATCAGCATTATGTCTGTTTGTCTTCCTTAATGAGCGCGTGGGCCGACTCACACTGCGATGTATGGAGGAACAGCAAACAAGCCTGTTCTGTCCACTGCTTCATTGATTTCTCCGTTCACCCCGGCGGCACTAAACAGCCACATTTCAGGTGATGCACTCAGCACAGTGCAATCACTGGAGGTATTCTGGGAGTTAATGCCACTCTACTGGAGGTGAGCTCAGATGCTGAACCTACTGCCTTCTGAGTGATGAGGCCAAGAGAAGATTCTGACCTCAATACACAGTCGGGTGAAATCCCCATGCTTAACATGTAAACGATCTCACTGGTTGCAATTAGGGATGCACCGATCCACATTTTTTCCCTTCCGATCCGATCCCGATACCTGAATTTGATATCGATACTATTCCGATACCAGAGATCTGTTTGCTTTAATATTATCATTATCATTATTGTTGATTTTATATGAGGCTGAAATAAACTCCTCTCTACAGGCAAGTATGAGATGTACGTATGTATGCATGAATGTCCCAAAAGGCAACTTGAGGTGAGTTATCAGTAAGGTCAGACAAGGAAGTCAGAAAAACAGGAAATCCTGTTAACAGGAAAAATCCCATCCTGCAAACAAATATGCAACTGTAAGGGTTTCAAACTGTCAATATTTATTAATACCTGTCATATTAATACAAACTTCTCGGTGATCCCTTTAGCTTTCACGCTGTCTGCTGGGAGTTCACCTTGCTTTTGGAATGACTCCAGAAGTGATTCCTGACGGCTCCTTTCGTCTTTCTGCCCCCTGGCTAATAATTCCTCATGCTCGTTCACGTGGGGCTTTTTTAAATGTTTAATTGTGTTAGTGGTGTAGTACGTTGCGAGGGAGCTTCCACCTCTCTGAATAACGGCTTTGCAAACACTGCATTTTACTGTCTCGCTTTGCAGTGTTTTCGAGTGTAAAATATTTCCACACAGCGGCCATGTTGGCTAGCCACAGTGCTGCTCAATGCTAGCCTGCTAGCTGGCTGCAAACTGTTGCCACCGTTCAGGAAATCCATTCCACAGTTTGCAGCCAGCTAGCAGACTAGCCGGAGGGAATCACTTGTGGAGTCATTTCAGCAGACAACGTTAAAGCCCAGACATGGCTCATGGATCGGAAGTCTCCGATCTGTGAATTACATTGGTATCGGACCAGATACCGATACTGGATCGGATCGGCCCCATCCCTAGTTGCAATATGACATGCAACATAAAGAAATGTGAATTGCTCTGTCTTGCTCTTGTGTCTTCACAAATAAAAAAAGAACTCATCAGTAATAGTCTTCCTATGTGCCCATCCAGTGCTGCTACGCTGAAGAAAAGATGATAAACAAGTCATTTACTGGAGTTAATTGGAACTGTGTGATAGCCTGTCCCTCACTGGATTTATTGCACCTAACAGATTCCCATCAGGGCACTTGAGTCATTTCATTTAAAACCAGGATACAACTATAGTGCATCTGCATTCGGAGTAGCTCAGCATTAGCTGAGTGGTTAGTTTGAATGATTTCATGCTACCTTGATAGCATTTGGATATAACTTGTTTAGATTGCACGGATGCTATTCACATTAAAAAGGGTAGATTTATGATTATTTGATCCTTATACCATGTTCTTGGTGAACACTCATTCTGATTGGTCGCAGTGTTTCAATGAATTCCCGATAAAGACTGAATCTCTGTGTCAACAGTTACTTCTGGGTAGGAAACAGGCCGTCGTAAGCTGTGTCCCAACAGGGAAATTAAGTCTCCAACCTAATGTTAGTAAAAGATGTGTTATTAATAAGCTATGACAGCATCAAACATGCATTTTAGATGAATTAGATGTATACACTTTGAAATAGCATCATTAAAAAAAAGACAATTAAATGTGGTAGGGCTGGGCATGATAGGAGAGGGATCTGGATACTGTTACATCACGAAATGGCATAGGTGTTGTCTTTTCATGGTTTTAAAGGCTGCATTACAGTAAAGTGATGTCATTTACTAAACTGTTGTTATACTTGTCTTTACCTACTGAGTCATTATATCCACATAACTGATTATCAAAAATCTCATGGTGTTCATATTTTGTGAAAGTACCAATAGTCATCCCTACAATATTGTCACAATATTGATATTGAGGTATTTGGTTAAAATATGATTTTAGAGAGAGAGAGAGAGAGAGAGAGAGAGAGAGAGAGAGCCTGTTAGCTGCTCTAAATGAATGAGCCTGTATCTAAAATAAGTGGCGTTGGCATCTGCTAATTACAGACATATTGATTTTTAGAAATAAAGTGTCGTCGTGTGTGTTGCTGGTGTCTTTTATGAGGTGAAGTGAGCTTGCTGTGTATGTGTTTGGGTTTGGTGCCGTGCTGTTCTTCCACATAACATATATGTGTTTGAGCAGCGCCTTGTTTCTCTATATCTTTCTTTCTTTTGTCACAGGAACTGTATCTCTGTCCACCATTTGTTAGAGATTGATTAATTTGACTTTTTTAACTCAAGCTGGTTGCAAATGTATTTAATTTAGTTAATTATTTGTTTAATCCAACTTTGACTATTTGCTTAACGGCATTAACCAAACAGTTGTTGCTTTAGATGCAGGTAACTATAGTTTCACTTTTTTTTTTTAACTATAGTTTCACTTTAACATAACTTGTGGCCTGTATATCTGTGCAGTTGAAACACTTGTGTGTGGCAGAGAGAGGTGTGTGGGGCACCATGCTCTGTTTCCTTACTTGTTGGAAATAGTTCTCAGATTTGGAGTTTGGAGTTTCTTCATGAACCATTCGCAATCAGTTGTGTTCCACAGTGCTGTCCTATCTGTTTCAATTGGTCATCTGACATCTGGATAGAGGAAAACATATTTGAGTAAAATAGTCTACATTTTTATTAAGAATCTGAAGCATGCAATATCAAACAGCTTTTGTTAAGTACCAGCTGTTTTGGAATTGTTGTTGTACAGGATTTGTGGACAAATGTGACCCCCAACAGCTTCATTCAGTTACAGCACTCTGATTTTAACTGACTGACTTATTTTAGATTAGGGGGCAGCTGTAGCTCAGTGGGGCGGCTGTAGCTCAGCGGGTAGAGCAGATCGACCAGTGTTCGGGAGGTCGCTGGTTCAAATCCTTTCTCCCCGGGGTGGAGCTGAGCTACATGTCAAAGTATCCTTGAGCAAGATACTGAACCCCAAAAATCGCTCCAGATGTGCAGTTGGCACATTGTGGGGTGGCCTCTGTCATCACTAAGGCCTCACGATGAGCTGACGACTCGTCCGGGGTGTACCCTGCCTTCGCCCTTAGATAACTGGGATTGGCTCCAGAAACCTCCCCGTGACCCCTTGAAGAAAGGGTTAAAGCGGCTACTGCGACCATCAGTGGTTGACAATGAATTAATGTTTGCAATGCTGCAAATGTATTTTCAAGCAACATCAATTAAAAGAGGATGGATTATAGTAATTATGCTACATTAATTCAAAGGGCAGTATAACTTGTGTAGTTATCATGTTACTAAAAAAGCTGAAATAATTAGGGACGCAAATTATGATTTTCACTGTTGACATATATGTTGATTATGTGACATAAAATGGTTAAAATTCCCATAGATAGCCCAAGATTATGTCAATCTCAATGTCATGTTTTGTTCCACAACCCGAACAAATTCAGTTTACTGTCATAAATGAGGAAAAAAACTCCACAAAATATTCACATTTGAAGTTGGAATCAGAAAAAGGAAATTGACTCTTCTTCTTAATCATTCAACCCAATTAACTGATTAATTGTTATCGCTCTAGATACAATCAATCCATCAAATATTCACTCAACAGAAAACCAGAAAATGAAACAGCAGCTATAATGATAATCAAAAGCCTTTTTTCAGGTATATATGACACTTAACTGAATATCTTTGGTTTTTAAAATGCTTGTTGGATTGAAAAACAGGGAGTGTAAATGACATCTTCCAATGACCTCCTGGATTTTTTTTTTTTTTTTTAGGAGGGGAGTAACTGGGCAATGCAGCCTGTTAAACTGGGAAATTATAATGGACATTTTTTTTAATTGATTGTGAAAAGAATGGCTAGGTTTTATGGATAATGAAAATAATAGTCTTGTTGCCATTTTTCACAATAGAAACATAACAAACTGAACCCCAAGCCTTCTATTTACTGGACATTTGAGAGGCTTTGGTCTAAGTTCTTCCATTTGTTAAAGTGATGAGGGCAAACATCAGATTTGAGCTAGTTTAAGAAGGGAAGTACAATGTGTTGTTGCATTTTAAGAAGATTATCATTACATATCTTGTTATAGGGGTAAAAGTGACAGTTGATCGTGATATATAATTGAGGACGTGTGGTTGGGGTTTGTTGTTGTTTTGATAATCTGCTTGAATCCCAGTCCTTTGAAACTTCTTTATGAATCTACTGTGGTTCATCTGTCAACATGTGCAACTACAGTAACTGAAGTTAGAAATGAGTTAAACTCACTGGTCCAGTTGAGGTCTTTAATCAGTCTGAAACCAAACTTCTCACAGAGAGTTACTTAATCCATACCAGCAGTCCTGATTAATACCTTTGAGGTTGATCATCTTAAATTACTGATGCTTTAAATTGAAAAGTTACGTTGGAAGATTCTGACTGATGACACCATCAGCGTGATTGAGTCACCACTCTGTTGGTGTTGTTAGTCTACAAAAACATGATACTTGGCTGAGGGCAGACAGCAGCCAAAAGTCTCATTTTGGCCTGTCAGGTTACAATTTATTATAAGATTAATGTTAATTAGCTAGAGATAATGTTATCTGCCATTGGTGATGTCTGTCATCTAAACCCTGAAAGGGACAATATGTGGCGGCTGAAGCTGAGAAGCCTGCCTTTGCTAACCAATGATTGTAAATTCCTGTTTGCTATTAAAAAAATAAAATGGAATGAGTGAAGCCACACCCGTAATTCATCCCTGTGTATGGGCACTGTAACCACCCAGTAAGAATCAATAGCTCCTCCCAGCAAGCATTTGAGAGGGAGATGTGAGGAAGACATGCGAGGTTGGAGGAGTTAAAGTTGCCAATCGGGAAATCGTCAGTATTACCTGGTACAAATACCCCTTTAAGAACAATTTCAAAACATGACAGTATCTTTCATGGATTGATTGATACATCTGGAAATCTCTTATGGGCCTTTTGATGTCTGACACATACCAAAGACCTTTATTCATTTCAGTATGTGAATTTCAGATTTTAGTCATCATTTGATGCAAATATATTCGTCTGGGTACAGATTGGTTTTATTTGTTATGATTACTGAATTATTTCTATCTGCTCAATAACACACCACATGGCTGTGTCAGAATATGTGTCTGTCGATTGTATTGTAAAATGGTTATTACAAACTGCTGCTTTGTGTGATGCCACAACACTTTGCAATTAAATGATCCTATATTCACAAGAGTTAGATCTATCATGGCATTATATTGCCTCTCATATAGCTCATCTCATATTTTCCTGAAGGAACTCAAATGCACTGTTTGCTTATGTCAAATATTATATACCTACAAGATTATATTTTAGTTCTATTCTGTGTTTCATGTGGCAGTAGGTAGTGTCATTGGCAACTTAAATGAGAGAAAACTGGAACAAGAAAAAAAGATATGTTAGTCCTACCGATTCTTCGTCACACTGGAGAACAGTGTCCTCTGCAGTGAGGGCCAGGCAGCTCCTGCTGTTTACTGCCGCTGATTATGTGACGTGATTTCAAGCAAAAAGCGTTCACTCACAATGCCTTTGTATCCTTCCACGATGGTGTATTTATAGTCTTTGACAACATTTATAGAAAGAATCACCAAATTCATTGTGGAAAGCTGCACACTTGACTTCCTAACAAAATGCAGCTGCCCTGTTTATTTCAACCCAGTAGCAGTGAAGCTACTCAAAAATGACAGCAGCATTTCTGGGGGCCGTGGGAGGTACGTACGCAGTGAGTAAAGGTACCTTAAGGCCCTGAGAACTTACAGACACAGTACTGTTTGGATCATGACATGAGGAAGCATAGCAGAGACAATAACTTATTATTCTAATAAATGTCATGTATCTCATTTTCAGATAGTATGCGTTTGGAAAGTTTCCTGCACACCTCTGGCTTTGAATCTTTGATTCTGGGATTATCTGTCCTACATATCACACCACAAGCCATACAAGGGTTCAAAAGTAAACTGAAGTGTGTCAGAAATGTAAATTATGTTCACCATTTTTCTAGGTCATGAAACCGAGCAAACAATTTGAACACGGCTTTCAACTTTTTGAAGGTTTTATGAAACTGAGGCTCATAAACAGATGTGTCAACTGTAAGTGAGTTGTTGGGGAATCATCTTTTTCATTAACAAGGTACAAGGTAATTTTACAAGGTAATTATACATATTGTTCAGGTCATTTTACAACACAAGGTTGCAAAACAAAATGTTTAATTGTTTAATAGAAATGTTGCTTAGTTGAGGTCTTGTAATATCTGTAACGTTATCTGTTTTACAAACCATATGGGTGATTAGTGATGTGTGATACCAACGATTTCCTTTCTGATCCAGTATCAACTAAAACCCCAGCTAGTATAACTACAAAAGTGAAACTTTGTACAGAAATGACATTTGGTTTTAGAACAGCTTTAAGAATGCAGGGAACTTGTTGTTCAAACACCAACACACAAACTGAAGCCAGATCATTTTTTGATATTTTTTGGTTAACCTCTCAGGGATTAATGCGTGGATCTTAATGAAAAAATGCATGTGTGTGGATGTAGGTGGCTGGTATCTATGAATGAGTACAATTTGATGTGGATCATCCGCGTTCACGACACAATGGAGATAAAGATTCCATCTGCATTATTTTATTGACCTAGTAGTTGGCTGTTACAGACCTGGTGATCTTCAATATTGGTTAAGCGGTTGGTGGTTTCAAACTTAGAGTGATACAGGTTTATGGTTTGATATTGGATTAGGTTTAATTTAATTGAAGGGGACTGTTAGGCCTTGGTGGAGGTATGCACTCTACTGAGTGCAAATCTAGTTGATTTTGGCTAGATCCTGGTGATAGCATAGTTACTTTTCTGATTTTTTTGTCTGGGTTTATGTATGTTACATTATGAGAATTGATCCTGAAATCCGGCGACCAAATCCGGCGGTGCAGTGAAACTAAGGTCTTCCCATTCATTTTTAATAAGGGCAGTCCATTTTGGTTGGGGCGGTGTAGGCCGCAGGGAGCTTCTAAAAAAGAAAGAATGCATTTGTGAAGAAATCTCTGGATGCCGACGATCACTGTAAGACCAGAGGCAACTCTGTTGCAGAGGCCTGACAGCAGATCAGAGGCAGAGCAGACAGGTCAGTAGCTGGGCTTGTTATTTAGCATGGTTAAATGCTACAGGGGGAACACACCGGACATGTCTCTGTGCAGTGTGATGTTTCACTTGTGATCACTCAGTTTGGTTTTGTGTCCGAGTTTAAAACACAGCAATGATCTGCCTCATCCTGGTTGTCTGTTGTTATTTTTAATCTGTCGATGAGGGCAAACGATCACTAGTGGGTCCAGCATGCTAGTAGCATAACAACATAGCAGTTTCTCCTTTGGTCAAACTGATCGGGGGGGTTCCCAACACATCACACACAGACCATGGAGTGACACTGCCACACCGCCACACAAGCTAGTGGTGTTTCACCGCGTTTGGTCTGAATGTGTGATTCTTTGTTTCATCTTGCAAAGATTTTAGCTAAAGGAGGTGTTAAATATGTAAGAACACACTTTCAGTAGATTCCAAAGTTGGTACGTTACATTTTTTTTCCATGTATTGAATCTCATTCAGTTGTCCATTCAACACAGTCAAATGTCAGTGATATGGTGACAGTGTAAATGTTTTAATTAATTAAATGGGCTCTATATAACAATTTGTAGCAATTGACATGTATTAATCACTTTTTTATTTGCCATATCTGAGAGGATTGTAATGTGATGTAAAACATTTTACCTTTCCCTTCTCTCTTGGTTGTCTTTACAAGCCTGTGGACAATTTTTGTTTGAGGTGCTGTTGGACTGTGGATTTTGTTGTAAAGGACTCGGGGGTCGGATTTTCTGCGACAGCCTAAACGATGTGACTTTATACACGTTGTTAAATGCCTTGTCTCAGTGCTATCTCCACTCTGCTTACGGAAAGGAACAGTAGCTAATGTTAATTTAGAAAACTGACTTCACAGAAGATCCTCAAAGCCCCTTCAAAATATCTAATATTGTTTATATAAATAAATGTTGGCCGAAATGTTCCTGACTAAGTCAGTAAAACCAAATGGATGTGTGAGGTGTTAATGGTAGGTGGCATCTCACCAGTGGTAGATAAGTATGTATTAGTATGTGTTTGTGTAAAGCTGTAAAGAGTGGATATTTGTCAGCAGAAAGACAATAAAATGCAGCTGTGTGACTGTTGTGCAGATGTACAGAGGCAGTGGGGTAAGTGTTCGCTGGCCTGAAGAGATGCAGCTGAAATAACCTCTGACATTTAGACTGAGTGGAATTTTCTCTCTCTACTCACTCTGCAGTGGGCGTCATATGGGAGTTATTTAGAAGCTGGTTACATGGATGCTTACCACCTACATTTTCAAGCAAGTTAAAACAAAGCTTCTGTGTGGCGTATCAGTTCTGTCACTGGCTGAGTGGTGTACGATAAGTCTCTTTTCTTTCAGCTGTCGCTAGCCACTATTGCTGGAAATTATAGGATCGTTGTCCTCTCTACATCCAACACACCCATGAAATAGTTGTACAGAGAAGTGACAAAGCTTAAAAAATGAGTCCAAAAAAATAATCAAACATTTCACGATATGACAGAAGAATGATCATGGTCATGTAATACACGACAGTGTTTCCCACACATTAATGTATTTGTGGCGGTCCGCCACAACATCAACATTGGCCGCCACATATTGATCTTCTATTGCAGGAGCTGCGCGTCCTTTTTCTCACTCACTCAAGACAGCTCACCCGTCAGTGAATAGCATGATGTTATATACTCAGTGGATGATACAGTGAATAATACAGTGGATGGCAGTGTGGTTTTCTCTGCCGGTAAAACCAACGAAGAAGAAGAGGAGGACTATTTAACGCAGTTGGCTTGACTGTAACTTCCTCTGCAAAGAAGACGGCTGGCCTCATCTTCAAGATCAAGTTTTTCTTACTTTCTTTTCTTACTCCGTATTCTAGCTTCTGCAGCTGAACACAGCCAAGTTAGAGATATGTGCTGTGGAGATGACGACCCTTTTTCATCCTGGCATAGAGGTGTATGTTGGACACTGGCCCAGATGGAATGTGAGAGGTGATCCATCCATTGCGGACATTGTCATATTCTAATTCATTAGGCATCGCCCAACCCTATGTATAGATTTGAAATTTAATCTTGAAATATAATATGCATTAATAACAAGAAGACAGCTGCTCATTCTAACCCTTCTTTTGAAAGTTGATTATCCTATTGACCTACTATGTAGACAAACTGATATTATTGGAGCACTGTCCATATTACTTGGATATGGCTGCATTCTGCAGTGACTGCATTGAGTGTAATTCTGGTTTACCAAAAGTATTTCCCCTGATAGCTTCAGAGTACTAACACAGTAATTAGCTCAGAGTCTGCCACTAAAATGTCACTAAGCCATAATATTTCTTCATTACCACTGTTGATTTATTGAGTCAGCGAAGAATGTTTCAGTTGCTTACTCACTGATTAGTGATGTAATTGGTTATTCATTATTTTCTGTTGATTGACTTTGATTCATTCTAATTCTCTAAACATTCCATTTTGAGTGGGCCACTGTGCTGCCTTTCAATTTCCCTGTGTCGTTGTAATCACTAGATATTAGATAGAGGCCATAACATCACTGTCTCACCAAGCAGGAAATATGAAAATTGTCTAAATGTGCCTGCTGGTTGCATACCCAAAAAATGAGTTCCTGCTCCTCTGATACACGCTATCAGATGCTTGTATCAGTGTAGATAGTGCTGGTCATCATCTTTGTGTACCTAACAGAGCTCATGGCAGCAGATGCAATCTAGTGAGAGCGTATTATCCATATATCAACCTGTAATATTTGAAATATTTCCTTTTTATCTCAGGTTTCATCCACAGACACTCAGCTACTTTGGTGTAAAGACTGTCACTGTCAAGGATATGTGCCATTGATTTCTGTAGACGAGGATAGATATTGACCCAGTGGGCTGTCTAGAGAAAGCCCTGACACCCAGCTGTAGGCCTCTAGAGCTCTCTGCTGGCTTTTAATGGGCTTGTTCCACAATTTAAGTTTTCTATTCTGCTTCTGTACAACTGACACAATAGTATGTGTTTCCTTTCTGTTAAGCCCCCCTATTGGTTGGTACAGATATTGTGTTCGGTAAAGAACTAAAACCTCTCCAGTCCTGGCAGGGTAATATCCAAGTCTCTGAATATGACTCCCTAAAGACAGGACTACACAGGATCCCTGATTTCTTGAGAATACCCTAGAGTCCTGGGCAGTATACCCTTGGATATGCAGATGCATAAAACACATCCTCATTTAAACAACGGAATAGACGATTGCCAGTGACTACCAAAACAACATGACTGTTGCAGCGACAGGCGAGCCAGACCTTTGTCATATGGTCACAGTTTCATAAGGCTTTGGCAAGAAAAATACTTGGTTAGGTTTGGTAAACGTAGGTAACTTACGTCACATTATGCAATTGACGTTACTTCACGACATTGATAATAACTCACCATCAACATCAGGTTCCTCACTGTCCACAGACAGCAGTCTCTTGAGTGAAAGTCCTGTACTTGTTTAACCGACATCCTCAGAAATATGAATACACATTTTATTTGTCAGATTTCTAAAGCTGGTGTACACCTGATTCTTATGTGGGTATGCCTTTAAACCTTTTGTTTTTATATTGAGACCTGTGCCTGTTGGACCACTCATTAGATGTGTCATTGAGAAGAATGATAACCCACCAGACTGAACCCTGTGGCCCATTTTGTTTCGTAAAACTTTGAGCTCAGTTCAGGTTGGTATTTGAAAATTCTAAGATATTCTTAGAGGGATTGGTATGGTGCATCATTCATGAATGAAGATCTAGGTTAGGGACTATCAGGTGAATACCACTAACACTGTTAATTAAAGGTGCATCAGTTATCATGATATTTTCTTCCTGCCACTCATTTCCTCAGCACTGACCAGGCTGTATTTGACTTGTCGGGAGTGTAGCAGAAGCAGAACAGACAGTGGCACCAATATGTTGCATTTGCCTGGAAAGCTAATAGAACTTGATGATTGGATAAATAAAGCAAAAAGAGGGTCTCGAGCTGAGGTTGGTCCAGGTTTTAAGGGCTATTATGAGCCAGATCAGATCTTCATTTTAAGCCCACCCAGAGCTGTAATGCAGGTGTCTAGCAGCAGAGGATTATGACCCTCAAATGTGAACTTTTGTGTCTGAAGTCTCATTCACATCAAAGTCTGCAGCTCTGATGTCCTTCTCTCTTTGTTATAAGGATTATTTTTCCTCCAGGATGAAAAGAAGAGGCCTTTGCTGACAAAATAAATGACTTGTGTTTTTCAAAAGCCACGTCATGCTATGAGCACCACAAACAAAAGTCCATTCACCTGCATTGTATTGGGGTCAAAACCTAAACCCCAGATGAAACCCACACTTGCAGCTTGGCTAGATATCATTATCAGCAGCGCTGCTGTAAATCTTGCAGAGCTCCAGATCTTTTATTTATTCTTTCGACTGTCAGAGGTGTTGATCCAGCTCTGGTATTTTTGAGGCTGTGGTACATTGTGTTTTTGGACAATGATAGGATTGCATAATATTATGCTTTTATTTTGTCCATCCCTATCAACACTGAGTGGGCACCATGACAGCCGAAAAGGAAAATAAGAGCAGCAGTATAATCATTATTAATATATTAATTGAACAAAGGATATTTGTACTTGTTGTCTTTGTATTGTTTTTATTGTTCGTACCAAACCACAAAGCTCCAGTATATCTCCAGGGACAAGAGAAACCAACACCATCTATGTGTCTTAATAAAAGCGTGTCTGTAGCGTAGGAGGCAGGGGAGAGGCTTCACAAACAGAGAGAAGCCACCCATCTATGTTTGCTTGTGTTGCTTTGGAACACACAGCTTGATATTATCTGTCAGAGGAGATCAGGAGCACTAGTGTTTCTTCTTTGTACAATG
Source organism: Lagodon rhomboides (assembly GCA_039737535.1). Classification (NCBI taxonomy): domain Eukaryota; kingdom Metazoa; phylum Chordata; class Actinopteri; order Spariformes; family Sparidae; genus Lagodon; species Lagodon rhomboides. Next base: position 23,780,876 of record CM077805.1, read on the forward strand.
TTTCTGTGAATCCAAAAGCATTTTTGTCTGTTTGTTATGAATACTTCAACCATGTCACCCCAATGTAGGATCTTGAGACACATGCCACACCTTTTTAAAAAAAATAAAATAACTACCTACACCTTGTAGAAAACCTGTTGCTTCTCCAAAAATATGGCCCAAAAAAGACTGATGCTGCTGTCATGCTAGTGGAATTTTCATCTGTCAGGTGGTCCATCACTTGTCCGCATGTTAGAAAGGGTGTTTAAAAACTCAAACCTTTTTCTAAACCTAGATCAATACCAGAGTAACTAAACTTCTGAAAATCTATCTTCTAAACTGAAAATCTGAAAACTGAAAACAATAAAAAAGTGAAAATATTAAATCAGCTATGTCTAAAAATATGCAGATCCCAGTTTGCTAGGTCCACCGTGACCTCCTTCAACTTCTCCACAGTGCTGAGAATTACACTTGCAATGACAGCATCCAATCACAAGGACGTGTTGAGGCGATGAGTATTGGCCACTCACAACAAATTAGTACCAGCCAATCACAGCACAGTGGGGCGGGAACAGGCAGAATACTGTTTTTCCTGTTTTATTTTACAACCACCCAAAATCACTGTACCTACCTGTTATCAGTACATTTCATTTAGTTATAGTCCAGCTAGCCTTCAGAAGAGAAACCCTAACATTAAACTTTCTCACCTTTCTGCAAGGATGTAGGCCTACATGTGTATTTCAGGACCCTGTTACATCTGTGACTCAGGAATTGGGTGTAGTTACAGGTGCAACATGGCACACTTTTGACCACATCCAACTATATCCAACAGGGATGCTGTGCACCCTGCTGAACGGGATAAAGGGCGTCTAGTGGAGTTGCATGTTGAAACTAATAGAAATCACAGTCCAAATTAGGAAAACAAGATCAAGATTGTATTGAAAATAAATAAAATATTTCTAGATAAGAGTTTAATAATTACAGAGATGTGTTTAATGTGGTTTGTCGGTATGATTAAAATTAGGAGAACGCAGCTTTGATCTCTTCTGCCATTGCTAATTAAAAGCTGCATCCTGTGTCACCTCCACTCTGACAGTCCTGAAATTCCACGGGGAAGCCACTGATGACACAATTTCTGTTTTTAGTGCCGTGCCCTACTTTCCTTCCCACGGTATGTATTTTGAGGAGTTTTGGTTGGGGGATGGGTGCAGTAAAAGTACACTTAAATCAGCCCTGAGTCATGCTCTGTATGTGGAAATTTTGTTATTACAGTTATTTTCACAAAGTAACAACAAAGTGGTTCAATCAAACATTTTTGTTTGCCAGCCATTATGATCATCTATAAGTATGATTCATAATGTGTCCAAAGTCTTAAACTACTGCTCACTTAAAGGTTGAACTACTGAATGTTCATGTTATAGAGAACAGGGGCCGTATTCACAAAGCATTTTATCTTACCGCTAGGAGTGCTCCTAACTCGCGCTAAAACATTTTACGTAGGAGTTTTTTCTTAAAAGTTATTCACAAAGCCGCTGAGAGCTACTCATACTAAGGATAAATCACTAAGAGTGAACTAAGAGTGACGCGCCGTTGCTATGGATTACGTCGATTCTCGTGCACGACTTTAGAAGCGGTCAGTACGGTGATTGGTTGTTCAGAGCGAGGCGGTCTCGGTGAAACTCATCCGCAACATCGCACAAACGAGCCCACTAAATCACCGAAAATCAAGGAAATAGCTTAGGCTAGAAATGAATTCCTATCAAGTAGTTATGGACAGTGCAGTTAGCAGAATACACACATGAAGTTCGGTAAAGTTGGAAATATATTCAGAGTCGAACTTCACGGATCAATAACTCATAAGCGAAACATTATTAAAACACAACGAGCTACAACCGTATTTTCATCAAAACGAGCGACTCCTCCGGGCTGGACACATAACACTGGTCTCAGACGGTCCCTGCGCCCTCGTCTCACAGACGGCTGACCACAGAGACCAGTGTTATGTGTCCAGCCCGGAGGAGCGCTCGTTTGGATGAAAATACGGTTGTAGCTCGTTGTCTACCTTACTACGGTAGTTAAGAGTCGTCGTTTGTGTTTTAATAATGTTTCGCTTATGAGTTGTTGATCCGTGAAGTTTGAATCTGTGAATATATTTCCAACTTTACCGAACTCACGCAGCTTGACAGGTTTGTGCAGACCACGTATACAGTGATCACTGTACTTGCCCTCTCTGGGCTGAGGCGTGTTTCGCCGTGCAGGACATGAAATCGACGTTTCATCTGCCCAATTCCTCTCTCCACAACATTTCGTGTATTTTTGTGTACTCTAACATATATGGAGGAAAACAGTAAACAATAATAAATATGGATTCAACAAATAAAAGACGACAATACGATGTTTTTTACGCATAGGACTAAGCGTAATCTGCATAATCACTTAGCCTACATGTTCTACTTTAACTGTGCTCCCGGTTGTGGATTCAGATAGTGTCAGGAGCCACGTCTTGCAGGGAGAGCCACTGTCACCCAGCAAGTGACACCCAGCTGGTACATGGTGCCTCTCAAAAAGCTGCCTCAGACCGCTCTCCATTAAAATACGTGAATCATGGGTAGACCCAGGCCACTTTGCAACAACATCAAGAATGTTAAAAGTTGCATCAAAAACAATCTGCGTGTTGATGGAATGTACTTTCTTTCTATTGACGAACACGTCCTCATCTTTTGATGGCGCAATTATTTATTTATATTAATTTATTTTTATTTGTATTGTTATTGCATCCCGCACTAATTCCACAACAAGTTTTATACCCTCACGATTTAGCCTATATCTCTTGATTAATCCACATTCTTCCATTGTCTCCAAAACATTTCGTCTCGCAGCCATTTTCCGATTCTTTGTGAATAGGTCTTACTGAGTTAGGAGTCCTCTCGAGGACTTTTAAGCTCTCCCAGACTTAGGTGCTACTTTTAGGCCTAAAATATTTTGTGAATTGCTCTTAGTGAAAAAAATTAGGAGTCCTAAATTTAAGACTGACACGCCCATTATTTTTAGGAGTTTCTCCTAAATTTGCCAGTTAGGAGCTACTTTTAGCCCTAAGATCCTTTGTGAATACGGCCCCAGGTGGTGATTTTAGCAGCACATCCTCTTACCTTAGCAACTGAATAGGTAGCTTGCCAATGACTCTCAAAATGACTTGTATCACTGTTCCCAAAACAACATGACCATTGCATCGTACTAGTGGCAGACATGCTACATTCATTGTACGCTTGCAGTCTCACTAGGTTTAGGTACTAAAACTACCTGGGTAGGTTTAGGAAAACATTATGATTTGGCTTAAAATAACTATGCTACTTACATAACATCAGTTACATCTCTTTATACCGTACCATCTGACTTCCTCCTTTTCTGCCGTAATAATTTCTATGACCACTAGAGGTTGCAGTCTTAAAGGAAATGCAAAAATCAGTCATAATAAGCTTTCACAGTTGACCTATGTGGTCGTGTTTGTGATGAGCACAGACTGAATTTTTCCCTTCATTCTGCGTATTCTGTAAAAGTATGCATTCCGATAACCAACCAACAATCTACAGTAAGTGTTGGATTTGTAACGTTTATGTCCTAATGGTGCCACTTAGGTTTTGAAAACACCTAAGAACTTGCAGCCAGATGATGAACAACAATAATCACCATGAAGATGAATGTTTCACCATGTGTTTTTTTTTTTCCTTCTGCTTGGCCTCCAGCTCAGGGTTGGACATGATGCATTGCTTTTATCTGGGCCACTAAAGGTCTTTGTCCCTCCCAACTAAACAGTAGCTCATCTTAGAGCTGTAGTATAAATATATAGTGCTGCTGTATATGGCAAGAAGCTAAAATGCCAAGTGTAGCTGGAAGATGCCTGTCTAAATGACCAACCACACCACACCAACCACACCACTCAGAGACATACCCTTAACAGCCATGAGTGAGGTTTGAGGGGAAACATTTTCTGAGATGTAGGTGGATGTAGAGGGTGCACTGAGTTCATAGTGGTCAAAACCATTTCTTTTTGAGTGCAATTTAGAGAATAGATTGTACATCTCCATGGTGACAAAAGCGCTGCATATCCCAGATCGAACCTTGAAAGGTGGAGATGCTCCCAGTTTGGAGTGATAGCGTGTTGTCTAAGAGATTAATCGACTAACTGTTGCAGCTCTAGTACTGATGATGCAGCCAATACGGTTTTAGTCTATCTTTAGTTATGGACGTTCTCTATCACCTAAACAGAAACTGAACTTGATCTTTACCTTGGTACCTGGAATGCCCCAAATAAATACCTCCATTTCGCAACTCTAGTAAGGTTCTATTTGGGTTAGTGGTATTTTGGACGCTGTCTTAAAACTGCGTGTATTGAGTCTATTCGCATTGAGTCTGACTGTCTGGATTGTTTTGGCACTTGCTTTCAGAAGCAATGTGGTATGTGTGAACTGTTCAAAATGTGATCCAGACGTCGCTGATGCCTGCTGGCAGAGTGACACTAGACTAGTCTTTTTTATGGCCAGTTTGGCTGTTAATGTCACATTGTCAATTAGGGCCATGTAGAACAACTACTGGACATGTGTTTTAAATAGCCATATATAGTATACATTTAAACACAATAAAACATAAAAACTGCCAACTCACAAATGGTGCTGAAAAATGTGCGTATTTCGTTCACCTTCTTGTGGCCAAATGGTGCATGTGGTGCGCCCATGGAGCAGAGCTGGGTGCATTGCCTGGCCCAAGTGTGACAGCGTGCAGCAGGAGAAGTGCTCCGTACCATAGGAAAACACTAGTTTTCCTGGAGTAACATCTCGGTGTGATTGGCTGTGTCTTGATGAAAACTTTCCTGCTGATCTGGTTTGAAACTGGTTAGTATTGGGTTAGGGTTGTTGTATCTTCCATTTCTTGAGGAGCTTGACTCCTTTCTGTGGTCCTGTTGGCCTCAGCTGTAGAACCATTGCAGCTAAAGATCGACCAGCCAGGGATCAGAATCAGCCAATTTTAGACATGACCAGCAATGACAGGCCTCAACTGAAGTAGAGTCAGTAAGTACATTTTTTTATGTTATTTACTTAATTCATGTGCACTCCTTTCATTTCAGTCTTTACTGCGTTCAAGCTTTGGAACACGGTCTCACCCGGCTCTGCTGCCTGCATCCACACACACGAGGTGGAGCAGAGACAGGCCTGTTACTGGAATTCACGACAGGGTCTGTTGTGATCTGTTGCACCAACATGGAGTCTGAACCAGAACAGCAAACACTGAACTGCAGTGCATTAGACAAACTCATTCCTATTTTACCTTTCAGAATAAGAGTCCTGGATATCATTATATGATAATTCTTTACATGGGGAACTTAGATTTACTTAGACCATTTCACTAAGAGGCCACTGAATGAAGTAGCTTACAACATGTTAGATACAGCGGGATATACTGCGCTTCATTTTCAGTTTGATGTTATTTGTACACTTCAGTCATGTAACCTGGTGCAGTTTTGGAGAAAATGACCCTGGAACATACAAATGTTTATGCTGTCAGTTATACTTCTTAGAAAATACATTTGAATTTACAGTAGGGTTGGGCGATGTCTGCTGAAATGGCATATGATGATGTCTACAGTGAAACATCATGATGGACGGTGACATCATTTTTTATGAATTTGAGGCAGGGTGTCCTCTCAGTGTTGTCCTGAGGCAGAAGTTGCATATTAGCTCACCACTGTAGCTGCTGGTTTTCCATCGTTGCCCTGACACGAATCTTCAACTGTCTCGCCCTGCAGAGGGAACTATCTCCTGTTACCGCCGACATACATCCCTGTGCCAGGTTTAAAAGCGTCCTCGTCCCCGCACCACATGTCCCTAACTTAGCTTTGTCCAGCCTCATATGCATAAAACAACATTGGCTGACTAGCCAAGGAAGCAAAGCTAAGAAAATGGTGAATACAAACGGCATGACTGAGAGAAACTTGATCTGTTCCTCTCGACACAAGAACAAGGGGACATGCCACCTAATTGTGCTGTCCGGTGGGGTGCCTTTTCATAACGAAGTAACGATGGTCAGGGGTTATGAGTCGATGGCTGTCAGCCATCATTGATGGACGATGGAATTGTTCATCGACCTAACCTTAATTCACAGGTCAGTAAATTAGTAAAAAATTGGAAATTGGAATCGGCCAAGAAAATTGTAGTTGCGCGTCTATAGTTCTTTACCTTGTTCTTTTTCATTAAACTTGCCCAGGGATGTCCGCTTCACTGATGACATTTTGGACACTTAATAACTGCCGTCAAGCCAAAGCGAGGTTCTGTTGCTGGAGTATGAGGTTTTTGAATGCTGTGCCGTGCTTAGTGCCACACTGGAGAGCGCTGTGTGGTGAGAAGAAAGAAATGCTCTGCATGACTAAACACTCAGTGAACGTCCTCTCTCCTCTGCTGTCGTCTACAGTAGCTCTCTGAACACAGTCTTATCACACATCATTGTTCACAATATTAGCCTACACTTTCTATTACAGTACACACGCTGTTCAGTATTTGGAGCCGTGTGCTTTCCCTGCATCCTAATCCACCTACTCTCACTTTTTCTTCCTTTTTTTTCTGCTGCAAATCGGTATACTACAACATGGACTGCTTTGCCTGCGTCACTCCTGTGTCACAGCTCCCGTGTGAGATCTTGTGTGTCAGCCCCTGTTAGTGATCAGTCATCAGCAGCGTACAAACCACGACTGCAAGACTCCAGATTGTGTAGAGAGACAGAAGGTTGTGTAGTGTGAACAGGACAGTGATCTGACAACTTTAACAGTTCTGCAGTGTGACCAAGGCATCAACAGTCATGAATGATCCTTTGATTCCTGATGATTTAGTCAGAAGTACCACAGTTACAGTGGTAAACCCTGCCATGTTGGGTTAGGGTTGGATGTTGGCTTGAGCGGGGATCCCAGATGTGGCTTCCTCCTAAATGATTCCACGAATCAGCATGACTCAAGGTGTCTTTTGTATTGGGTTTAAGGCAATGTGGAATCATATTAGTGCATCGGGATCAGCTCCCAGGTGGATCTGTTGAGCACAGTAAGCTGATTTACATGAGCTCATGCCCAATGTGCTCTACAGCTTGCTGCTGAGGATTTGTGTGAATTTTCACCTCTAAATGGCTTTATGTGCCTATAAAGCTCCAATGACATACATATTGTAGAGTCTCCTTTTGCATGGCAGCTCACACATCCTTCTCTACTCTATACCAGAATACAAATGAGTGTACAGCTAAGGTAACACAATGAAATGAAGGCAACTCCCCCTGCACAATCAATATATCCCCCCTCTGTGGGTAAGACAGGAGCAGTGTAGTCTACAGTACACTCTGCACTTCTGTCAGGATAATGTGACCTGTGTCCACTCTTGAGTTTTATGTCGAGAGAGTCTCATTAATGCTGCCCTCTCCAGAACAGAAGACACTCATCTTTGTGCTTCCGTCTGAATGCTTGGCTGTAATGCACAACTCAGACATACTCAGTGTGTAAACTTCCCCCGAGGCAAAGGTCAGGAGAGGCAAACCAGTCAGATTGAACACATGTGCATTACATCAACTAGGGTCCAACCAAGTCCTGTGCTTAGCTCTTCTGTGCTATGCTGTGTGCTATCTAAGACCAGTGCAATGTTACCAGTCTTTGAAGAAAAGGTGCTGGTGGTTCCTTGGCCGATGAGTCAAGCAGGAGAAGGTTGGAATTACAATGTTGTGCTGATCTTGTTGTGCAAGGTCTGATGAAAGACAGCAGACGAGTGATTCAAAAGTGCTTTACTTTGTATATTGTATATTTCGGTTGTATATATTTCTTTATTACATTGTTGGCATTCTGTGGACAGCAAAGGAAGAATTTCATTGTACAGAGAAACATGTTTCTTTACCATGCATATGACAATGAACACTTTGATTGATTTGAAACAGATGGCTTCTTTCCTTTGCAAGGATAGCAGCTCGTGGTAGCTTAATTCGTGTTCCTCAGATTTTGGAGTTAGCTGGCAAGCTTTGCGTCGCAGCTGCTGGTGCTAACTGAGCTGGAATACTAGCAGGACCTCATGTCGCTGCTTCTCAGTGACGAGAAGTTCTTTGGGCCTGCTGGAAATGTAGCTGGCAGCTCTCAGCAGCTGTTAGGCCCAGAAGAATCCAGGAGAAGAGAACTTGATGACAGGCAGTCATGTCAGTGTGTGATGCTTTGTTAACCTTCCACACCAACCTCGTTCATGTGAGATTTTAAGTCTACTTCCTAGCAGGAAGACTTAATTGATGGAGATTAGTATTATTATTATCTGTATGAATAGAGTGACGAGTGAACCAAACATGCCTCGTTTACTTCAAGCTAAACAGATTAAAGGATTTGATGGACTAAATGTGACCATATAACCACCAAAACTGCATCTCGCCAATATATTTTGTAATTTGTAATTTGGATGAATGGAACATTTAACATGCTTAGCCACCGGCTTCATGTGTCCCAATGAATATCTATTTATGTGGCAGTTGTGACAATGGTCTGTGGATTATTGAAGCACAGCTAACAAGTGGGAGTTACATACCCAGGGGCGCCGCCAGGGATCTCTCTGCCTTAAAAAATATATATAATTGCCTAATGATGAAAATAGCCCCGAGGTTTCTGTGTGGTTGCATATCGAACGGCCAGCAGCCACAAATGCAACAGTGTCACCAGCGCAAATTGTGCAGAAGCTGACCTGTCCCTTGTAGCACATGCCCATATATGGGCAGAGTGTGTCACTGATATTACCAGAGCCCGTCTATCAGCCTGCTGTTTAGTAGGCCTATAGTGAGGGGAAATTAGCTTTATCTGTCATTAAAATATGACGATGAGGAGCCCAACGATTGGCCTTCATGTCCTTCTCAAACCACTTGAAATTGCATCTTTAACAGCCCAATTTTCAAAATTTCCTGGGAGAAACCCCGACCCCGTTAAAAAACAGACTCTATCTGCGGGCAGTGATGCCGGTAACACGTTACTTAGTAACCACTTCTGACCACTGTTTTCAGTAACGAGTAATCTAACGCATTAATATTACGAGAAAAGTAATCGGGTTAAAAGTTACTTATTCAAGTCACTGTGCGTTACTATTATTTTTTGTCATTTTCCTTAGTAAAAATATATATTTTTGCTTTATTTTTTCCATCTCCGGGAGTGATGTCACGTGCTACAAGTCACGTTTTCAGCATGAGGACAACTCACGTGTAACAGCACGCAGCGACACAAACACAAACAACATGGAGGGAGGAGAGAGATGCGCGTTTTCTAGCTCATTATTTTGAGTTCGTGTCAGCTAAAGATGAGAAAATCAGAAAGCCACGGCCTCGACTTGTGCAGGAGGTCTCTCACCGCCCAAACAACAAAAGCTGGACTTCGGTGCAAAACAAGTAAGCTGAGGAGAGTTGAAGAAGTTGGTCGGGCGGTATGTTGTAGAGGAAATGCTGCCCTTAAACACGGCTGACTCGCCCTCGTTTCTGCCATAATTGCTGCTAGTATCACTGCCGAGCTGCGTTACTGTTAAAAATGCACTTCAAATAAAATGAGTATTGGCAAAACCCGTGGTCATTTGTATGTTGAGTTGACGGGGTGTTGTCGGCAGCTGCTGAGTGTAACTAATAAAGTAACTTGTAATCTAACTAAGTTACTTTCAAAAACAAGTAAACAGTAATCAGATTACTTTGCAGGGCTAAAGCCCCGGATGTTTTGCTCTCCCAGCGACGCCCCTGCTGTTTTATATAAAACTATGAATGATGATATTTTTGACTATCATTCCCGTATTTGTGAAAAGAACAACATGACAGTTACTTGGTTACTTTTCACTGTATCCCTTGTAGTCCTGCATGCAGGTCTGATTTATCTAATTTCAATCAACACGGGCTCAGTTTAAGATTTTTGTTAAAACATGTCATGCTAGCTGACTGGGAAAGGAGCTAAATATCGCTCCAAATTTGACCTGTTTTTACCGCGAGGTCGTCGACCTCTATGCAGAGGGGATGTCAACTGACTGAATATGAACAACTTGCTAAACGTTTGACTGACTGATTATTTAACTAAAACGACAGTGAAATGTAAAAATCCAGAGTTATGGAGAGAAAAGTGAGCTAGCTTATAGACCACGGACAAAGTTCATATTCCGTAACTTTCCACCGCATGAACCAACCTTGCTTTGTGAAAAACTGGGTGACATTGAGGCATTCTGCCTTCTCTGCCTCTTTAACGGCCGCTGTGGCGCTGTCTGTGACCAATCGGTGAGCTGCGGCTGATCCAGTCGGACTGAACCATTTTACGTAAATAGAGGGGGGGGGCGTTAATGTTTCCAAAACAAATAAACTTATTGTTACCAGTACATTGTAAATAATTAGATATATATGTGATTATAAGTTAGTTAATAACTTAGTGTCGTATTATTTTTTGTCAGTATTATAATTTTATTAGGGGCCTCTCTGGGCCCCTCTTAATCATGGGCCCCTAGAATCCTTCTCCTTTTTCCCCCTTTTCGGCGCCCCAGTACATACCACACAGTAGTTTAGAATTAACCCAGAATTTGATTGAATTGATTTTTGAACTGTGTTCATGTCAGGAACCTTGGTCCATTAAGTCTCTCTTGGAGATGGTTTTATTTCATCTGCAGAATCTTTTTTCATGGCAAAACTGTCAGTCCATTTATATTTCCGTCCTGTGTAAATGTAGCGTCTTTGAGCATTTCCCGGCCTCACTGCAGGGCCTTCATTGACAGAGAACAATTCAATTAGATTCTCTCAGCACGTTTCCCCATTGCCTTTTTCAACCAATAAACAACAGCTCCCGTAATCATCACTCGTCACTTTTAGTGTCAACACACAGCAATTTACTATTGAGCTGTGGATATAAAATTCCATTTTCTATTAACTTACTGTTGAGCCATGAGGGAAGCTTACCATTGACATCTCTAGCAATGACTATAAATTTGAAGCCAGGCTATGGATATCACATTTCTTTTTGTACTGGACAAGATTAGAAAATATTGAATGTGATTCATAGCTCATCTCCCGCTCACATTATAAATGGTTGTGAGTTTTAGGGAGGATTGGGGCTTTTATTACGCAAGTTAGGAATAAAATGAGTAATATAGGCCTCAAGTTGATGCCTCATTCAGTTGTTACAGAGTTTGTCGAGTATTTGCCTTTGATAAATGTGCAGTCGCTGAGGGAATGGGTGAGTTATTTGCTGGGGGGGTTGCTGAAGGAAGAAATATAGATTATTTCTGTTTGAAGACAAAAGTGAGCAAAAAAACATTACTGTGGTGGCTTCTCACTTCCAATGCCTTGTGATAGACTAAGATGTACTCTACTTATGCTTGCAGGTGTCTTACTAGCAGGGTACTCTTTGCATAGGTTTCCTAGCTAAAAATACACTTTTACAAATCTGCATGTTCCCAATGTTTATGAAATGGTGCATGTCTTCCAATGACAATCCAAGATATTATGTGTTGTGCCAGAACACTACATAATGTAGTGTGCCAATTTTAAACTGCAGTGAGCTTTAACATATCTGCTTTCTCTGAGTTCAGTTTTCGCCACTGCAGTAATCATGTCATTTAAATAACTAAACCAGTAATTCATTAATGGGTGACAAGATAGTAGACCTTTAATGTCTTTGAATATGAAATGTTTCAAAAACTGACAGTGTACAGTGACAGTGTACAGTGACAGTGAAAGAGTTCAGTGACAGTGACAGAGTACAGAGTACAGTAGACAGTGTACAGTGACAGTGTACAGTGTACACTGACAGTGTGCGGTGACAGTGTACAGTGTACAGCGTACAGTGTACAGTGTACAGAGTACAGTGTACAGTGTACAGAGTACAGTGTACAGAGTACAGTGTACAGTGTACAGTGTACAGTGTACAGTGTACTGTGACAGTGTACAGTGACAGTGGACAGTGTACAGTGACAGTGTACAGTGACAGTGACAGTGTACAGTGACAGTGTACAGTGTACAGTGTACAGTGACAGTGTACTGTGGACAGTGACAGTGTACTGTGGACAGTGTACAGTGACAGTGACAGTGGACAGTGACAGTGTACAGTGTACAGTGACAGTGACAGTGACAGTGGACAGTGACAGTGTACTGTGACAGTATACAGTGGACAGTGTACAGTGGACAGTGACAGTGTACAGTGGACAGTGAAAGTGTACAGTGACAGTGTACAGTGACGGTGTACAGTGACAGGCATTCCAGACCTTTGTTTTATGCTCACAGTTTGGTTAGATTCAGGCACTAAAATAAATATGTTACTTATGTGAGTTCAGTTATGAATGTACCTACATTCATGTAACACACATGATGTAACTTTAGTAAGTTTAGTAAAGTATCTCACTGTTGACTTTGGCTTTCACACTGGATAAAGACAGTGGCCTCCTGGGTGAAAGTCTTGTGCTTGTTTGACCTAACAATCCATCCCAGACCTCCTCCCTTTGCACACTTGCCACTCTTCACCTAAACGGTCATTCTGATGAGGATGGGCAGATCTCTATGTTGCTGTTGTGCTAGACTCTGTTATAAAGCTGTGACAGCTGATGGTACTATGTCACATTTTGGCAATGAAATCGATAGCCGATAACAAGGGCCAAATGTCCCTCAGTCTGCTGCGGCTCATCAGTCTGAGCTCCTGCAACCCCCTCTTTGCTTCCTAATGTATCCTTGAATGACTGTATCTGCTTACTCGGTGGTCTGACACCTCACTTGAATGTGCTAATGAATGTCTTCAGTGTTGCATTTGCAATGTAAATCACAGTATCCAGCGGAGAGCTTATATCACACAGGGGTCAAGGGCTAAAGAGCCTCTGAAATGAGTCATAGTCGGCCTATCAAAGCAGTGGTTGTCGTACTGGAGAGTCTTGTTTAATCTTCTTCAGCCTCATTTAACCCCATTACACTCTGCGCGCTTCACATTGCCCTGGCCACAATATAAAAAATGTGGAGATTCAGTAAGTGCTGGGAAGAGAGCTGGAAATACTTTTCCGTTTTTGAAATCCGCTCACTCTGCTGCATTTTACTGGTTGACACTATGATAATTGGCATCCTGGCTTGTGTATGTGCCAGCCTCCACAGTGCCAGCCAGAGGTATTACGTTTCATCCCTGGGTAGTCAGTGGTGAAGATTAAAAATCGACTGAGGTCAACCGGGTAATTGGACAAATGTGGTTGTAACAGAAAGAGGATTGTGACTAATGTCATATAATGAGGCCTCTATACTCTCTGCCCTGCATTCCACTAGGAATTGACAAATTAGTTTAGGTCATCAAAGTCAGATTAGTAAGTGACTGCTTGATTTATGCAACATTTATTAACATGAATCTCTTTAAACTTGGTTTGCAGATTAAAAAAAGTTGAACTGCTTTATGCTTGCAGTTGTCATCCTCTGAGTGTCTGATTTAAATTCTATATGAATTATTCAATGAGATAGAGAAGTTGTCTCCATGGAGATTTTGTTATGTGACTGGTCAATAAAGCTTGGTCTGTATAATGATGGGTCCAAGCACCAGATAACTGTTATTACAGTTTGTCTTGAATTCTTCTGTATTTGTTGCAGGTATTGATTGTTGCGTTTGTGTTGGTATCGTCTCTAGTGTATTTGTTCTTGAGTTTTATGTTATATATATTTTATAAGTCCATGTACAGTAGGGGTGGGCATTGCAAATTAGGTAAGGCTGTAAATGCTGCGATGTGTGGCATCAGTTTATGCTACATAGTTGTCCCTATACAAATAAACGTTAAATGAATAAATATCTAAGAGCAGTGTGAAAGTGGTGCATTTGTGCCACTTTCACTTTGACATCAGCTCTACAACAGTGAAAATAGGCCCGTCATCTGTTAATATTTGTGTTTTACACGAGGTATGTGTGGCGCTTTTATACAGAAATGTGCCATAAAGTGTCAGTATTTTGTTGAATTAAAGTACCTGCAACAGGAAATGACTCAGGCTGGCCCCCACTTTCAGGTTCTAACCACGATATCTACCAACATACTGAAGTTTCATATCAGTCAATATTGATGATTATTGATCATTGTTAACAAAGAGACAGGCAAATAAGTTAGGTTAAGTTAACACAACAATGTAAAACACAAACAAAATCACACAAATAAATAAAAGATGCTGTCATACCGCTGAGCTAACCTCCTTCTTTTTATGCATTATCACTCTGGTGTTAATGGGGTTGTGCTTGTGTTTTTCTCGCAATTGGTCTGTAAAACGGTCGGACAGCAGCCGAGCTGGTGACGCAGATTGTGAGTGGTAGTTTGGCTGTGGCGGCTGCAGTGTCTGTGGGCTGGTAGGTAGAGCAAACAGGCCGGGTGGCGGCTTCTTTTTTATCTGAACGTACCCTAACGATCCCGGACACACTCGAGCAGCTCCAGAGAATGAGCGACACCGTGAGGAGCAGCAGGAGGCTGAGGCGGAGGCTGGTGTGTTTGCCAGCGTGGCTGCAGCTCGTAAGGTGGAGCACAGCTGGTCTTGTGAGAACTGCGCCTGTGGACATGCTCTTCTGTTGTTGTCAGTCACATGGTGATGGTGCAGCTGAACTACACCGCTGATAAATGATTGGCTGTCTGCATGTCACTTGCAGCACGCTCCATTATCAAGGGATATGATAGGCTGTTTACATGCCAGGGCGGAGTCACCCATAGTCAGGAGCTATGTAGATTACTTTAATTTATTCAGTTAGTTTCTCACAGATTGACACATGGATCTTGATGAAAATTGTCAGGCATATTTAGGTGGCTGGTATCTATGAGTGAATGCAATTTGTGGATCGAAATAAAAATGTGGATGTAGCAGAATAAACATAGGTTATCTAGTTATAATTGTACTTAGTTTGCTGAATGGCTTTCTGATGCCAGAAAAATCCAGTAATAGGTGGTTGTTAGAAAGTTGTTGCTATTAGTATTCCAGGATTCCATTGTTTAAGCATCATTCAATTTGGTTCCCCTGTCTTGTTTGCCCTCCAGTATTGATGTACCCAATTGGTGTGCAACAATATTTCAGTTCCAGGTCAATTAAACACTCTCCAAATTATACAAAACATACACAATCTGTTGCAGATTTTACTTTCCAAATTGTATTATAATCCGACATGAGGTCACGCTGTACTCCAATCTTGGTGTTTTGGTATATCAACAATATATTGGTAGAAATGTCACCAGATCCAGTCAGCAGGCTTAGACACAGTGCGGATGCTGGGAGGATGCCATACACTGCTCGACAATACACACAAACATGTTCAAATACCTGTTCAAGCCTTATGTAGGCTTTTGGCTCCAATGCACTGCTTCAGCTTCAGTGCACCTTTGGTTGTGAGTTGGGCAGGTGCCTGGACCCAGTGTACCTGCTTGCACATCTAGTTGAACCATTTTTCTTTCGCCCATTTAAAGCCTAGAACGAAAACAAATAAACAGTGTTGCAGTCTACAATCCTTAGTAAATTATTCAAAATGTGTCTGTGGGCTCAGAAGATTAGATGTGTTTTGCTTTGGTAACAGCTGACACCATGTGCTCAGCTGATGTCCGCTCAGCATGTGAAATGTCTTCTCCTTCTCTAACCTAGTTTTTCCTTCTCTTCCAGTGCCATGAATCAGCCTGGACAACAGCTGCTACCCACATAGAGGTCACTTCACCTCTCTTTCCATTAGCTTTGGTCCAGAGGATGCTGGGAATGTGTCGCGGGCGCAGGAAGTTCCTGGCGGCCTCCCTCGCCCTGCTCTTCATCCCAGCACTCACCTGGCTTTACCTGTCAGTCGGGAGCTTTCAAGGTAAGAACACTTCTCTAACATGCAATGAAAGCACATCCACACATCAGGTCTGGTGCTTTGTCACATGATAAGCTACAGAAATGAGCTAGCTTTCACTTACTAAATCATTTTTTTTCAAAGTGGGTCTGTTGTTGAAGCTCACCTGTGTTGGTGGGAACCAGGTGACCTCATAACCATGTTGACGTGTTGGTGTCGGATGAGGACCATTGTTGGCCAGGGACAAGGTGTCATGACAGTGTTAGATGGATGTTTGCAGGGTTGATTTTGCAGCATATCTCCGTCTCTGCATGTTTTGTGTGTTTAACTGTACATCCAACACAACAAGTGTTGGATCCTTTTTATAAAAGCTGACACCAAAGCACAGACTGCGTGCCAGCTGTGTGCATGCTTGTATAGCTTAGTATAGTATTTGGGGGGACCGGTGGGGTGATGGGGTTTCTTTACCCAAAGCATCTCCCAAATGGTTTGTTCCTTTCAAAAAGCATCTATGATTCCACTGTTGACCTGCTGATGGAAGAATGTTTGCCTCTATAGGCACAGCCGTGTTTATCTTGATTTTCAACCCGGTTTCAGTGATCGCTTTGTTCAAAAGATTTTGAATTACAGAACTGATGCAGGATGTCCCTTTGACAGGTTCAGGGTTGAGCTGGCATTGATGTGAAGCTGGAGTACTCGTATTACGGTGTCAGTTATCTCTCACGTCATTCTGTTTGCCTCGCTCACCTCGTTGCCCGTCAACAGCGGAAGTAAACATCAGAAGACATTTAGGCTGCGTCCAAATATCTGAACTTCACCACTCGCACACACAGACTTTGTGGGTGTGTTCCTGGGGAGTCTGAGAGCCTGTCTGTCCCCAGCTTATATTAGCTATGCAGTCTTGTGCTGTTGCAGATCTGACTGTGATGACAGTAAACCCAACACAGTACGTATGACTCAAGTCCATGAGGGCTCAGCCTGCAGAGGGTGGACAGTTGGATTCAGCCTTACTTTACTGTTTAACATTTGGAGACATATCTTTAAGACATCTGGGCTGGGTGAATTGCTTTTTGGCTACACCATCACCAAACTGCAAATAAGTCAGCTGGGTCAGATTGAATGTAAAAGGGACCCCACATGACACCCAGTCATGGACTTCTCCCTTCTCTCTCATATGTCCCTGTCATTAAAATACACCTGGGATTAGGTTTATTTTGACTTTAATTTAGTCCATATAAGAAATAATATGAAGATCAAACTCTAAAATTAAAAGTTGAAGACCACAAGAATAAATAAATGCTGATGATAATTTTAGGCTGTTGGAATTACAAAATGCAACATGAGCTGAGAGGCTGCCGTGTTAGAGAGAAGGCCCTCAGGCTCGACTGGAGGTGCTGCTGAACTCATGGACGAAGGAGGAAAACTCTGACACAAACACTGAACTGTTCGGCCACAACGAGCAGCAATCTGATGGAGGAGAGAAGGTGAGGCCTTTAAAAGGTCACATTTTCAGAAGACCTACAATAGATTGATCACTGAAGCGGAATGAATGAATGTTTTTTTTGGTAGTTTGTGTTCCACTCATTCATCACAGAAACATGAGAGCTGTAGAAATCATTGGAAGTGAAGGCTGCCATGACATACATGTTCTTTATTAGTGGATGGAAACTTTTGAGTGCGACTGTATGAAACACCCAGAATTCTCTCAGAAAGTGTGAGGAAACAAATTTCCTGTCGACAAAGTCACCCTTCCCTCCTCTTTTCTTCTGGAGGTGGTTTATTAATGAATTATTGAGGCCTGTCCAAAGTTGATTACTTCTTCCAGACAATAAAGTCCAGGAGTTCTTGGAGCAGTTTTAATGACTTTGACTCACAGGATTGAAATGCTGCGGTTGTGCCATTATTAATTATGATTAAATTGACAATTTTGACTTGGGGTCACAGTCACTGGAGACTGTGTGTGTGAATACGCTCCCATAATGCAATAGTCACCAAGGTCTGCAAAGTAATTATTAGATTTGGCAGTAAGTTCCTGGCAGTGGGGAGCAGTTTGTGGGAGTGTGATAAGTTGTGAAAGGACCTGGCTGCAGGGAGCATCAGGAGGTGAGGCCTGAATGTGTGAGACAGGAACAATGTGCTTCCACACTCCCTTTCACACACTACGCACTCTCTCTCTCTCGCTCGCTTGCTCGCTCTCTCACTCTCTGACTGACCTCTTTTTTCGTTGCTCTGTCTCCATCTTGACTGTTGTTTTTTCCTCTTTCTCTTCTCCGCTGCGTTTATCTGTCTGACACAGAGAGAAAGACGATGAGTCTCTGGGTTCTTCAGTGCTTTGTCTGGGTGAGCTTCCACATAGAGCAGCTCTGCTCAGAGAATAAGGTTCTCTCAATAGAAAAATACACTATAGGGCTTAATGTACACGGGCACCCTTACCATGTACTTTTGCACACTTTGGTCTGGGGTTGTTTTCCATGGATTGGGCCAAGGATGGGTATATAACCTGAATACTTTATTAGTACCAACTAGGGTTGAGCGCCATGGGCTAAAAAAATATTGTGACAGGCTATATCAAAAAAACACTTAAAATATTATTAAAAAAAAAAAAAAATATATATATATATATATATATATATATATATATATATATATATATATATATATATATATATATATATATATATATATATATATATATATATATATATATATATATTGATATTTGAATTTGAATTTGAATTCTCCCCTAAGCACTTCAAATGCTTGGTATGGGCAACGTGAGTGTTTAAAATATTCAGGAGCAAAGCTTGGTTTTCAGGCCTCAGTGCGCACTGTGTAAAGTCAAGCAGTGCAGAATAAAAGTGACAAAGCTGAATCCATGGAGAGGCGCGCTGCACAAACCTGAAAGTGACAGAAAAATAGATGGCGTTGTGACTGAGCAGTGGGGCGTGTGGAGCATCTTTCTCTTGACTCAGCCTAGTCATCTTGTAGCAGTAGTCACCTTAATCCAACACCAACCAAAGAGAGCACAGACAGGAGCTCAACAACTGCTCATTTTGTTTAGTATGAAACTTCATTCCTGACTAATGAATGACTTTTGCTGAACAGAGACACTGCAGATGGATCGACGTTTTGTTTTTGTAACGTTTATGTATTGAAAAGATGCAGCTTTTGTAGACTGCTGTAGTGTGATTGTTGGAAGGACTTTCTGAATCAAAGGGGAATTAAATGATGAAAACGTAGCCATGTGCGGTAATATAGATCACTGAGGATGACATACACTGAGATGCATCGAGAGTCGTTTTGCATTTGAATCATTAGAATAGAATAGAATAGAATTTGTTATTGTCATTGCACAGAATACAACAAGATTGGATTGAAATTGGATTAACGGATTAATGGTAATTGAATCAAATTGTGAGGTCAGTGAGGACTCACAGCTCTAGTACACCCTGCTGTCCACCTGTGAGGGGAGCACTCAGGACAGGTGTTGATACCAAGTGTGAACAGGGGTGTGGGCTTATGGTAGAGCTTGACCCTACTCCACACTGTTGGTTCCCAATTAGAAGAGCACAACATTATCAGAATGTAAAAATGAGAACAGCTTCAGTCTCATTAGCCCAAAAAGCCAGCATGATGTCTACTCACTACAGTGGCACAAAATGATTACCTCAAACCTCTCCTGCACCGAGGAAATCATGGGTGAAATGTGAACTATTCAGTCTGCCACCAGTTATATTGTAGCAGCTGTTATTGGCCAGTCGCTGTTCGAGTGCATCTTGCCCCTTTTTATCAGGCTGAAGGTGATATGAACTGATTTGTGACAGTGAAATCAGAATACAGACTGAGCAGGTTAATCAACGTGCCTTCTTCCTTTAGGCTGTTAGATCTCAAAGAAACACAAGGCCCCTAATGCTTTACACTGAGACACATGCCAAAAAAATTTCATCTTCTCCCTCAACTTTCATAAATATCTAAAGATCTGTTGTGAAAGCCAATTTTCTTCCGCTCAAGGCTAAAACCAGTGGTAAGCCTTGCCCCGTGTTCTCAAATGAGAAAAAGGTTATGGAAGCTTCCATCTCATCCCGTCGGCGTGATGGCTCAGCTCGTCTCAGCCAGACCATTTTCTCCTTGGTGTAAATTCTCCCAGAACGTGGCCATGAACTGATGCTGCCCACTTTAAAATGGCTTTCGTTAGGTAAGAATGAACAAATATGCAAATGTAAAAATGTTAATACTGAGTGGTCTGTAGACGTTAATGACCGCTCCGGGGCAGACAGTGAACAAGGAATACATTAGTGACTGAATAATTAGATGAATGAAAAACTGAGTTTTAGCTTGAATTATTGTTGTGCAAGTTAGAAAACAAATCACAGTTGGCCCCAGAAGACGAGATTAGTGAATCCCATATTTTATTCAAATTGGCAGTAATGGGGTCTGAAAATGCAGGATTTCTTAAAAATGACTCAATGAAATTAAGCAGCTTTGGGATTTTTCCCAAAGCCCAGTATGTAAATACCATCTCTTCCCCATTAATTAGATCCCCTGTTCATTACTTCATTACTTTGACCTTCCTGCTGATTTCATTTAAGTTCCCTTTAAGCCTGCTTCGTAATGGACAACAGTCTTTCATATTCAAAACAAAAGAGAAACCCGCTCCGGGGGAATCATTTATGAAGAACATTCTTCTCATAGCTCAGAAGTGGAAATGAATGTTCCTGTGTCCTCAGGATGACTTGGGCCATATACAGACCACACATGCTGTCTGGACTGCAGAGAACTACATCCTGGAACAATCAAACAAATGATGTGTTGTTCCTGGAGCCACTGACTCGGCTCATCTACGCAGCAGTCTCCCCTGAAAGGCCCTGTGGGGTGAAGGCACTGCAACAAGGAGGCTTTGCTGCCCCAGAGTAACCTTCATTACCCATGTCAACAAGCCACGACTCCACACACAGGCTGGGATCTCATGTCTGCCTCTGGTTATTCCATGGGTTTGCTTTTTTGTTAGTGAACAGCTGCAGATTTTTGTGTGTTTCAGTGTGTAGTGATTCAGCAGCAGTTGGTGGTGTCCATGTCACACGGGAAGGAGAGTTTCAGGCCCATTCACACTGCCCTTTCAAGGCATTCAGCCTTCAGCCAGCACTGCTTTTTTCAGTGTGAACAGACAAAGGCGGTGTAGAGGCGTGCCTTCGCTGCGCCAATAATGCAGAATCTCTGTGTGAAAAGGCCTAAAGACTGTGGGATGGTGGGCTCAGTGTTGTCAATCACAACTGTTGGCAAAGACTTCAGCATAAGCCTATGATAGGAACTCTAGAGTAGGATTAAAGGAAAGTGAAACGGATATGTCTGCTGGTGTTTCATAGTGACACATGAAGACATTTTTTAGAGCCGGTAACAGCAGCACTTTAACACGACTTTAAGTTTTCTTGTTACTATTTCAGTCACTTTCTAATTCCATCAGACCTCTTACTTGTCCCAGTTCTCTCATAATTTAATCACCATCTTTGAAGGTGTAGCGTACTCCACAACACTGTAATTTGAGTCATACACAACATGACAGTTTCAGGTCTCTGAGCCTGTTGATGCAGGGCTAAATCAAGTTACAGAGAAGACATCCAGCTCTCTGCCTCACCATGAGGCTTCAGCTTCACCTCTCAGGAGGAACTCTGGCTGGAGATGTTTTTTTCTTTCAGTGGGAGATAGACGTGGGTGATCTGGCCCAAAAGAATGACATCGCTCATTATATTTAATTGCATTCTCAATCCAAGATCTTTGTTGCAATATTTTTCAAATCGCCATATTTGAAATAGCCTATGAAATCCATGTTCACCATTAAAACAATAGTTATTTTTTGGTACAAGCTCCTCATCTGCCATACTGTAGGCTACAACTCATGTGATATTATTTACAATATGTCACCCAGGATAGAGTCATATGTAGTGATTTGTAGGGTTGGTTACCGCTCCTTCATGTCCGATTCAGGTAAGACGACACTGAGTATCTGCCGACACCGATATCAGTCTGACACAGCCTTCCTCCCTCTCTTAAACAGAGCTATTGATAATACATCTGTATGGAAGAACTTTGCTTAACTTAGCAATTTAAAACATGCTTCTCTACTTCTCTAAAGGAAGACATACACAGACAACATCAGTAGTGCTGCTTCTTGTTATTTTAACTTCCTTTCACACAGAACTTTAAGCAGCATTTTTCAAACATTCAAAATGAATTTCAAAGCACAACTTTGTGCAAATGTGTAATTCTGAGTAATTATGACAAAGGTTTTATAATCCCAGTGTAAAATAAGGGATAGAACCTATATAACCAGTGTAGTCTGTGCCTCAATGACACACAGTTAGCTGCATTATAAAGCAAACTAACACAACAGAGTAGAAACAGTGCGAGAAGTCTCATGGAACCTTCTGGATTAAGTGTACATGAAACACCTGTATAAAAGTAAACATTAGAATGAAGACAATTCCAGTATAAAAATATAATTGCAATGTAAACATAAAGTATTTGGTTCATGTTTTACCTAAAGATGCTTCGACATAGTCTCCCCTGTAAAACACAAAATCCACTGGCTCATTTCTTTTTCTGTTTCTTACCAGTCCTTATGTAACTCTAACATGAGGGGAAGATTCTTCTTCAGAAAGATTAGCACGTCCGCCTGCTCCTCCTTTCATCAGTAGCAATGGAGGCTGTGCTAAAGAGCCTCTCACTCTCCACACTCACTGAAGGTGCACAGAGCAATTCTGCCGCTGTAACTGCCAGGGAGGGCAGCTGAGGTTGGTTGGCCTTCCACTACAGCAGTGGATTGTCTGAACGCTGAATGTTGGCTTGCTGAGGTAGGTCTGCACTTCAGATGAGAGATGTTCAGATGTTTTTCTGATTTCTGATGTGGTCTTCCTCAAGATATCTTCCAACTTCCTGACCTCTGCCATTAAAGCATCCTTTGCATGTCTTGAGAATTCAGCATCTGTGAAATACCTGGAACAATAAAAATACGCATGTGTAATACTTAAAATGAGCCTACCATTAATGTCACTCTGAAGGATGGTGTTTGACATGAAATATTCAATGTGCAAATCTCTCACACAATTCAATATCTCTCTCTCCTAGTCTTCCCCTCTCTCTCTCTGAACAGCTGATAAAGTTCAGTGATTATTTAAAACTCCTGACTCGTTCCCTTTGGAGAGTTTTTAACTACAGCTTTTAGTTCTCTGATTAGATGTTCCACAATATTTGTTCCAGTGACATGACTGTGTTCATGGAAATGTTTCAAATAACTGAAAGCAGCCTCTCAAATCATAAAATCAGAGTGTATGAACGGTGTGAACCGGCCTGTGTAGGAGCATCTCATGAGTCCTTTACATATCAGGAAACAGACTGCACCTCTGACTTTAGACCAGCTTTTTGTTGGTCTGTGGCGCTGTCACTTTCTGCTGCCTCAAGATAGCAATCCTCCATCAGTGGGCCTGACCACACCTCATTTGAAGGTGGGTGCAGGTACATTTGCTATTTACACACCGTGGACGCTGGGTGTGAAACTGACAACTGCGTCAGTCTGAAACTAGCAATGACACTGTGCCGTGCCGTGCTGTGCTGTGCTTTGCACTGCCTTGCGGCGAGCATTAGATAGAGCCTCATGTCTTGGTCTTGTCATGGCCTCAAGGAGGGTACCTTTCATGGCCTGGATTCCATTGGCAGCCTCGGTTTCTCAAGTGTGAACACGTTTAAGGACGCTGACATTGGGGATGACATCAGATGCAGAGGCAGAGGCAGAGCTTACCTCCCTTGTCTGCTGAAAAGGGGCTAGAGTCTTTTCCAGTATCCCCCACTGGTCTGCAGTCAGCGTGGCTGGCAGCTCGTTCCCCCTCTCAATATGCACACAGGGCTCACTTCTGTGCAAGGAGGCACTCAATCATGTAATATGTACTGTTCCACCTCGTTCTTACGTCTTGGTATAGAGATTTTTGCAGCGTATTCAGCGTAACAAACTGAGCCCTGCAAAAATCTTTTTAATAAACTAATCAATGGTTATCAATTTAAGTCTGAAAAAACTCAACCGGTCCCAAAATTCAACTAGTATTGGCTATTAGGATGTTCAACCAGTGATAATAATGAACTTAAACCCCTCAATCAGAGTCCTCACGCACAATCGCGGATAGCTGATGTCAGGAGAAGAAAAGAGGTTTAAATTCTTAAATTCTGTCTGGAGTCACTGCTCGGTAGACTTACTCACACCACTATCTGATTGGTTATAGGTCACGAATAACAGAAGAAGAAAGAGCACATTAAACATGGCAATCTCTACAGTTTGTCTGAAAAGTTGACTGT
Source organism: Lagodon rhomboides (assembly GCA_039737535.1). NCBI lineage: Eukaryota > Metazoa > Chordata > Actinopteri > Spariformes > Sparidae > Lagodon > Lagodon rhomboides. The sequence goes on from CM077805.1 coordinate 23,805,000, forward strand.
GGAAGCAAAAAAGCAATAAAGTTGCGAGCTGTATAAACTGAATAACAGAATGTTATAATTTTCATCATTAACATCAGTGTATACTGACAACAGACTTAAAAAGTGTAGCTGAGCCCATGGAGTAGTATCCTTTATACAGTCGAGTGTTTCACAGTGGGATGAACCTTGTCTCATCCATCCATTTCGAGGATGCCCCTTTCATACCCAATCACTACCTGTTACCAGTGAGCCTGTTTACCTGGGCAGTGTTCCAAACAGGTGTTTTTGGAGCATTCCACAACTTTCCTAGTCTTTTGTTGCTCTTGTTCCAACATGTTTGAAGTGTTTGCTGCATCAAATTCAGAATAAGCATATACTATATTTACAAAAATCAATGATGATGGTGTAAAAGATTGAATAGATTGTCTTCATACAGCACACTTTGTACAGAATCAGAGGAGAAAACAGCAGTCTGTTCTGAATATGCTTACTAAGAAGGTGACTGGCCAAATTGACTGAAAGCTGCAACTCATGATTTATTTACGTTCTTCTCATGAATATGCAGGGAGTCGGTGCCTGAAGCAAAACAAAACACTGCCTTTTTCCCAATAATTGGGACGTTTGAGTTTCTGGGACCTCTAATGCATATTTACACCACAGTGTTGCAGGAGAGAATCTAGAAGTTGTAGCCAGAGCTCAAGGATCACTGTGCATTAGAAAACTACTGCCTTGTGTTTGTAGGCATAACATACTCAGTTTGATTTGTCAACTAGTGTGTATTATTTTTTTGGTTGATTTCCAAATTTCTGAAGACTGTTGTGAATTCACATAATCTTGTTAACATCTACCAGGGGCATTGGCTTCTGCCAACCCCACCCCCAGAGAATATTATAGATCCAAAACCAAACAATTCACAGACAAAAGGTCTTGTGCATGACCAAATGGTTGAAGTGATACTGATTTCTGCTGTCTGTTATTATAAACTGCAAATGTGTAGGGCATGTAAGCCACAATATTCCTTGGTTTACCACAGCACCATTTCAGCACACTGTTTGGTTCTGAATTATATTTCTAACAGCTGGGATGCAGCCTGTTCTGTTGATCTGTTAAAGGACTTCAAGGGGCCTTCCTTGTGTTTTAGTCTTAGATCCTTTCATTTTTATTATCCACACTAATGACCAGGTGTTGTATATTACTGATACGTCACTCTATGAGTAACATTGAGCTGTTGGATGCTGGACATAATAGTTATATTATTTCCCACTTAAAATTTAAGAATTAGGAATTTTAATTGAAATTGATTTTAATTTTGATTACATTTGATTTAACTTTTAATTGAAGGTTGCCGTTTGTCATTAACATAATAAAATACTATGTAATTTTGTATTCACAATATTGCAGTTATGTGAAAGGAGAATCAGTCTGTTCTGCGAGCTGCTAATATACAGGACCAGCTCTACAATGTTTAAAACAATGGCGTTTGTCCCTGGACCCCCCCGGCTGCATGTCAAAGTATCCTTGAACAAAATTCTGAAACCAAAATTGCTCCTGAAGTGTTGTAAAGTGCTTTGAGTGGTCAGTAGAATGTTAAAGTGCTAGAGAAATGCAAGTCCATTTACCATAATGTGACTGTTGGCTGTGTAGACTTATAATTACGTATTTTCACAGCCTTATATTTCATTTGTTTTATGACAAACTATGACTTTCTTAAGTTGGAAAATTATCATTTAAATTGACAAACATTGTACGTGTAGTTCAAGGTACAACTCAAACAAGATCCAAAAATACACAAGACTACAATGTATGTTTAGCAATCAAGAACAGACTTAGTGTTCACACATTGGCAATACCAGTAAAAACTGGCTGATTGTACACATGATACATTGTGTCGTGATCTAATATACCATGAATTAATAATGTTGGTGTATTTAACCTGTTAGTAGCTGTCATACCATCCATCTAACCATCTAACAACATTCAAGGTCACTGACACAGTCGAGTTTTTAGCTGTTGTGCGTCCCTGCATGATACCAACCGGATCAGACCATCACTGTCGACGCCAAGATTAGGCAGCTGACGCAATCCATCTGTCTGGACTCACACAGATCGTGTTGGGTACACAAATGGCCTTCAGTGGATCAATATGGCTGCCATAAGGCTTATAAAACCTCACATGGGGTAGATGGGTAAGTGTAAGTATAGCAAAGTAAACACAAAAACATGCTTTCACAATGAATCTCATAAGGGTGATTGATTTAGTAATTTAGTCTGACAAGTGACGAGACAATTAGACAGGGTAAAAAAAAAAACCCTCCAGATTTGGTTCGACTGAGAAAGACAAAGAAAGAGGAATGTTACCCAAACTGTCTGAAAACCTATTTCCTGATTCCCATTTGTGACCTCATCACTCTGTATGTTGTGATCCCTACATAAACCTTGGGGAACAATCTAAACATGATTTACCTATTCTCCAGCAGCAGCAGACTGGATGTTCAAGGTATTTCTGTGATCTTTCGATGTCTCCTAGATGCCCAGAAGGATGAATTGTTTGCCCAGGGCAAAACCAGCGTTTGAAGCCAATATTTCTACAGCCTGCCACATTTAACATTGTTTTTTGCCCGAAAAACCATTTGATCATTCTAGGCAGACAGTGAACGTCTGTAGGATCATAGGATCAGGACATACCTTGCAAGATACAACCTACTGCAGGATAATAGATATTTTAATGATCAAATGTTATGTGATAACCACATGTGAGGGATCATGGTAAAAGAATGGCCGAGATATTGATATCAGAACTTTTTACTTCCTGCATTTGTGCCAAAAATTTCAAGTATTGGTCGACTTCTAGAGATGACAGCCAAACTCTGGAGATAATTATTCTTTATTGGGTCCAGTGTTGCTGCACGCTTGTTTAAGGTTTTCAGTAAAATGGTTACATTGACATAACATGTTACGTATAACCTACATTTTGGCTGCAATAGAAAATTCAGAATCAGGTTATTGCCAGTAGTTATCACAGACAGGGAACAGACCTGCCTTCCTAAGGCACAGCTCGTACAGTATCTGATATTTTTTGATAGAAATTATGATTAATTTTATTTTGCCAACATTAATGGCAGGATTATGTGCTGTTATTGTTCATCCTTCATTAAATGTGTTCTTTAAATAAAAGATTCACCCTTTGAAACACTGTTTGCTGAAATAGATGGTAAATCAGTAAATAAATCAGTAAAATTGATTTAATCAGATTAATAAAGCTGGGGCCCATTAGCTCAGCTGGTGAGCAGAGGTCCCATGTACAGAGGCTCTGTCCTCGCTGCAGCGCCCCGGGGTCCAGTCCCGGCCCGGGGTCCAGTCCCGGCCCGGGGTCCAGTCCCGGCCCGGGGTCCAGTCCCGGCCCGGGGTCCAGTCCCGGCCCGGGGTCCAGTCCCGGCCCGGGGTCCAGTCCCGGCCTGGGGCCCTTTGCTGCGTCTCATCCCCCTTTCTCTCGCCCTGTTTCCTGTCATCTCTGAAGCTGTCCTATCAAAGAATTCAGATTTAATAATGCTAAATCTCTCCTATTCCTATTTACTCCGTCCACCTTTTCCAAGCCATTAGACAAAATGGCGGTTGGCTGTTGTTCCTGTGTGGAGTGTTTCACGCTGCCTGCCAGGTGAGCAGATGCCATCACATGATGGATGTGCTGTCACCGCCCAGCAGAGATCCGCCTGAGAGCACGAGGAGAGGAATAGAAGTTACAGCTGATGACGATTAAATCTGACATACATGAATGCACCGGGAGCACGGCATCCAAACAGCCATGAATCACTCTGCAAGTGCTGCAAGGTTCGTTACCAGCTGGACAAGAGGTCAGCTGATCATCGACTACAGCAACATGAGCTTCTGTGTAAACTAAGCGCATTAAGTCGAGCATTTAGTCAAGTGCTGTGTTTTGGCCAAGTTTGAAATATTGTCAGTGAGTTAGGAGGAAACCTGGGCTGTAGGTGTACATGGAGACAGAACAGAATGTATGTTGCTTCTGCACCTGGGCCAGAACACAAACTGGGTGATTGAGACATGGGAGGCAGCAGTGTAGAGCCGTTTAACAGAAGAACACACAGCTGAGTACAAAACTGCATCTCATGTGGTTACTATCTAATGCAGCACCATTCTCACAGTGACTGTCATTTCATGCTATTCATGGGACATTTGTTAAGACAAAAGGTAAACATGGAGAAAGTGTTTGCATTAACAGGAAAAGCTGCTTCATACTTCATATTGTCAATGACTCTGATCTGTTAAAGATTGGCATTGAATAAAGTGTCTGGTTCGCTCTGATAAATGCCTCCAATTTGAGAGTTTAAGGTAATCTGTTGTTTCATTCTTTTCTTCAGGAGAGGTTTAGAGAAGCCCAGTCATTGATATGAACTCTGCCAAATCACTAAAGCTGCAACTATTTGGTAAAGGTTTTGGGAAGAAACAGTACAACAAGTACTGTAGTGCTGCAGAGATTACCTGGCCTACAAGAAAACATTTAGTTTGTTTGGTACAGATGCCAATATATGTCACATTATCATCATTATTCTCATAAAATGAGAATCATAATATCTATCAAAACAACATTATTTTTTTTTTTTACCATATCGTGCAGCCCTAATGTGAACGGAGATACTGTAGGTTCAAGTAAACCTTCAAATGCAGGTTACTGTCATCATTCCATCAAAAAGTCTGGATCACTATTAGTAGATCCATGTAAGTCCATGTAACAATTAATATTTCTAACAGCAAATATGAACACAGTGTTGAAACAAATAACCTTCTGGTGGCTTTCTCTGAGATGGAAATGACTGTGCATTGTACTATGCTAATTTATTGTTATTTACCTCCACTACTGATTAAATTTGTTTTACTGAGGCTTTTGTTTGCATGCAGATGAAGTGTTTCATGACAGATACCTAAAAGCCAAATGAGTTGGCTTGGCCGGATAAAGGCCCAGGTGCATCTGTCGCCCTGAAAATGCCATATGCAATCTGTGAGCAGCACAAACAAATGGTCATTCAGTCCAGTTCAGTAGGATTAGGCCCAGAAAATCCACTCTGCAAATTAATTACAGCCTGGACGAAATGGACTCCAGAAGGTGCTTTAGTTCTGCAGGAGAGGGCTCTGCATGGTTGAAAGGACCCATGCATAAACTGCCTGCCTTCATATCTTATGGCCACAGGGGACAATCAATCTGAAGGGGAAACAAAATGTGTCACTTCATTAACACACTTGGTTAGACAACAAACCAAGCCCAGACCTAAGAGAAGTTAGAGAACATTACTTTATCTCATCCCATGTAGTGTTTAGTGATGATAAAACACAAAACCATGAGAAAAATGACAACATCTACATGTACTGGACTTTATTGACATGTTCTTTGCAGGCCTGTTCAGTATAGGGATGTTAATTCGACAGCCTGTGTCAGAGGGGATCAACACTCTCCCAGTTGGCTTAAAGCAACTGGTGGTAGACTGAGACGACAGATGGTATCAAACTGGAAGCCATCTGTTTCCCACCACCAATAAATACATTCAGTTTGAGTTAGAACTACCATACTACCATACTGTTTGTTATGTGTGGAGTCTTCCTAGACTGTCTGTTCTCTCCAGTTAGATTCTGATTGGGGAACTTACCTTAAGCAGCTACAAGCAACTTTTTTGCTGATTCTGGCAGCCTATGTGGACAAAAGCAGTATGAGAGGTCTTGATCTTTGTTCCATTTGTTTTGGAAGCAAGTGAAAGAAAGAAATATTATTTTTCTTAAAAAAAAACAAAAAAAACACAGCCATCTGTGAGGTGCATAGCAATGAGATAATTAATAACTGTATGATAATGGTGAAACAAAGTCATCTTTGTTTTAGTACCATTCATACACCTAGGTCAGGTGTAATCCTACAACTAACAGGAGGTTGCTCAGTCATAGTATTGTGTTGAACCAGAGGGTTAATGTAAGTTAATAATGATATGTCTTCATAATAATATGCCAGCAGCAAGATACAGTTGTGTAGCAAGGCCAACATAAAATGTTCCACTATAAGCCATTTGCTCTGCTGCTGTCTGCTGATACAGAAGTATCCACTGCCGTACCACCAGACTACAGACAAGCTTCTTTCCTCACACTTTGAGGCTCCTCGATCATCCTTAGTACCCCGCCATAAAACATAAGTTTTAATTTTCAGAATCCACTGGGCATTAAAAATGACTATATTTAGTAGAAATAGTCGACCTTCTCGCTAAGCAGTTAAAAGTTCCTCCCTCGCTGAATGATCACCACCTGTTAATAAGTACTTTTCGTATCACTTTGGTCAGGGTTTCATACTGATGCAGACCGCTGATGTAACCAGAGGAGCAACAGAGAGTGACAGTCAATTCAAGCAGAGCGGTGGATCGGGTCAGCACTGGAGTTGTCACTTTAGCAGTAAATTGACAGTGTAAGTTAGAGTTTGTCAGTGAATGGTGGCTGCAACTTTGACTCCAAAGTAAAGCACTTGTGTGTTGTTTCCCAACTGCCAAAAGGTGAAGGGGGTGCTGCGCTGCTACGCAGATTGGTTAGGAATCCAGCCCACATTGAGGGGATAGTACCTGCAGTGGAAACCAAATGATGAAAAGAAGAAGCCAGTCCAGTCCAGTCCAGTCCAGTCCAGCCGTACCCTGTTGCAGAAAAATGGCGTAAGGTGTACTGGAGAGAGAGAGAGAGCTTCATCTCTCTGCCTCTCTGCAGGACTCAGAGCTGCCTGTTCATATTTAAAGCCTTTGGAGATGAGCAGAGGAAATTGCTACCGACTTGGATGAGATCCACAGAGTGCAGGACGCCCTGCTGTTAGTACTCACTATGTTGATTGAAAGATAATAACTGTATACTCTCTTATTGGAATGCATATAACCCTCTCAATGTAAACCCCCATACTCAATGAGATTTTCATTATTTTTTGTGCTTAAAAATAGATACGGCACTATATCGCAGTATTTATTTACGCAATATAATGCATCGATTTCCAGCTCCAAACATTGATCTTTTGAAATACATTATTCATGTTTTAGTGAATAGCCTACCACCTCCGCTCCTGTAGATGTCGCAGTATAGCAAGTTGCCTCAAATTGCCGGGTGCCATTTCCTTTCCAGCAGAGTCAATGAGTTGGTCAGAGAAGCAGGGAGCAGCATTGCTAACACGGCTGACAAAATAGGGTACATTCCAATATCATGAAAAATCCTCGGTACATTCATGCCGCAGGCTTGTGCGGCGGTGTGGGCGTGTCACTCCATGGTCCGTGTGTGACGTGTTGGAGGCAGAGAATCAAATCAAACATGAAATCAAACATGAGCTGGGCAGATTCATCTGGGTCCCAGACTAGTTTGGAACACTCCACAGGTGAAACTGTCATGACGGGGCATGAAAGGGGCATCCTCGAAGCTTTGTATAGTGTTTAGAATCATTTTCTGTGCTGTTCAAAGTGAGAGTGCTTTCTAGCCAAATAGGTATTTTTATGACTGGACAATTTCAGTTTCAGTACCGTTCGATATATATGGATGGCAGGGAGATGCAAACTGTAATTATGGGTTCCTGAGAATAAAACAGGTTTTTTCTTGTCAGCATTCAGTAAACTTGAGATGAGGAGAGATGTCATTAAAGGCAGTTTGTAAGCTTCATACAGTTTGAGTTGAAGTTGTACCAAATACAAACAAGACTGACAGATGATTCCAGTGAATATTATAAGTCTGTGTTGGAGTGATGATATTCCTTTACAATGATTCTTGTTCTGAGGAGGTTGTTACAGCTTACAAATCAGTCAAATATTAGTTTACAAGTTTTAGCCTCATTCTCCCGTGTTAAACCAGTGTCTCCCTGTCCCTCCCCCACAGTGAAGCCCCTCCCCCTGTCTCCATTGGAAGCCCAGTCATCAGCGCCGGTGAGTGGAGCTGGCGAGCGGCAGGCCTTAGAGCTACGGGTCCGGGCAGTGGAGGAGGAGAACCGGGCACTGCGGCGGGAGCTCAGCCGGCCACCCAGAAGCCCGTCTGCACGCCTTCCTAACAGTGGTCACCGTGGCAACCAAAGTCGAACCCATTCAGAGGAGGGCACCGGCGACAATGAGGGCCAGAAAGCTGCAGCGGTGGGAAACAGCTCCGACTGTGTCCAGCAGCCAGCGGTGGATAAGTGCGAGGTGAGATGTGTTTGGTGCATCAGTCTTAACATTTCTGAGCACTATGGCTGTCTTCTGAAATCTACTAAATGTTCTCTGGTGACACAACATTCAAAGTCTTTTTTGTTCAGTAAAGCAACATGACCTTGAAGATGTTTTCTCCGAACCAGGGTACCATCAGCACATGTGAGATCATGTTATATATTATTATTACGCCCTCAGCAGTGATGGTGTTGGTTTGCTGTTGGGATATGGCTCTCTGTCAGAAAGCGGGATGATGTGAGAGCTTAAACACAGCCATGCTGTGATCCCCACGCTGACGGTACCTCACAGCACCACAGCACATCACCTGTCAGCTCAGTGGGAGTGTGTCTGCAGGAGCCTGTTCTTACAGGTGATCTGTTGTCTTTGTACAGATTCAGGGTACTAGCTCATTGGTTTAAATAGCACTTATCAGTATTTATATTAAAATCATTTGAATGTGTATATGCATTTTTTGACAACCTGGGCCTTGTTTTTAGTCACAGTGTTGTTTCACTATCATCATTTGAGGCATTCAGTGTGATAGCATTTGGAGAGCAGCACGATTAAATTGTGTTACCCTACTTCATGTTAGCCAGGTGCTAAACCTGGTCGGCAATCCAGTTATTTTCATAGCTTCAAAACACCACTGAGCAGCTTTTATAGGAATAAACGGGGCTCCGCCTCCAACACTGTGTCCAGTAATAAAACATTCTTGAATAGACCGCATCCCAAATTCCTCCCTGTTTAGGTGCGACCACCAGATGTTGATGACGCGTCATCACTTTGCATGGCGTTATTTAATGTGTTCCCCTGGGTCTGATGTTTAGATCAAAGCCAAGCCGGGGTAATAAAAACCTGTGTCTACCACAAAGTGAATTGACCTGGGTGTAAATGCCGAGTTTACACATTCCCATTACGCACAAAAGCTGGATCATGGCGGGTTTATGTGGGATTCTTCACCTGTGGAAAAGAGGTAAAACTGAGATGAAACTATGTATAAAAAGTCTTTGCGTCTTAGCTTAGTGCCTCTTTATCACAGACACTGACTGCTAGTCATCCATGTCCATGTTTGCCATAATTCTAATGTGCTGGATGTTTTGATATAAATATTGATATTTAGCACCAGTGTATCGATAATTGCATCTCAGGAGTATCATGATATATTGCCATATTGATATTTTGTCTGACCCATACTTCTTGAGCACAGTGATTGTAATACATGTTCCTTAAACAGGAGGTTTTACCAGTAGCACATGTAGAAAAAATACAGTCTGACATATGACAATTGTGTTATCGGTGGGTTGCACTTATCGTAGGAAGCTGTTTTCACTCTAATGACGGTTGTATTTACTGACAAATAAGAGTTCAAAGCTGTCATTTGTTGGAATTATGTCCATCAAACGTTTTATCAGTGAAGTGAGATGTCGCAGAGTCCAGAGGATTCTAAAAGACAAAACCCACCCAGCTACAGTCTGTTCACCCTGCTGCCATCTGACAACAGATACAGAAGTATCAGCTGCCAAACCACCAGACTGACAGAGCAGCTTCACTCCTCAGACTGTGATACTGTGAATGTGTTAGTCTGTATAGTGTGTGTGTGCGTGTGTGTGTGTGTGTGTGTGTGTGTGTGTGTGTGTGTTTGACCTGTGTTGCCACTGGAATGGAGGCTCCTGACAACATCCTGTCCTGGGAGAAAGACACAAAAGGTTATAACGTGTAAAAACTGCAACATTTAATTTAAAAAAAGAATGTAAGACACGACCTGTGTAGGAAAAATCAACTTCATAATACATTTCCATTTTCCTGTGCAGCTCAGAGGAAGATGCACCAAGAATAACAGAAGGTTCAGGACTCCTACACACAGACACACACCTTGTGCTTTCTCACTGGCAGGTGTGTGGTTTGTGTGTAGCGCTCTGAGAGTGGATATGCCCTCAGTTGGCTTCTTATCACCGCCTACTTTCCTCCCACATCGCTGTCACTCACACGGCGCTCTTGGCTCCAGGAAGACAGTGTTCAGAAGCCAGCCGACTGCAGGGAAAGCAGAGCTCCTTGAGGGTCATGAGAGGGGATCTGGAGAGGCAGTCTGACTGTCGCACCCTTCCAGCAGTGGTTGAACATGACCCACTCTCATGCGGGGGTTAGCCCAGCTGGCCTGAGCCCTGCAGGGAGAATACTGTAGTAGCTCTGAGAGGGGAAAAGACGATGCACATGGAGATTTGACATGTCAAGCTGGTATCAGGGGAGACATTTGGAGCTAAAACTGGAGCCCTGACCCAGGGCTGTGAGGGGAAAAGTTCACAAAAGAGTTTGCACGCCTGTTTGAGGTGGTTTTTATCTGTTGTGAATGCGCAACATGTTTGATGGGAACAGATTTGCTGAATAAACTCTGAGGTAGTGAACATGTCTGCGTGCATTATAATCATTGCATTTCTTCTTCGTCTCCAGAGATCACGCAACATGGACAATGCTAGCTGACATGCAAGAACAATTACAGGCTGCCCTGTCCAAAGTTCTTCTCTCCACTGTGTCTCCTGGTTTACCTCCAGCCTCTGTTTCCTTCCACATCCACACCTGACTTAGCCTACAGCGCGTCATCCTCTGACTCAAGTTTATGGAAATGCACCAGATTTGCATCTTTTATTTTTGTATTTTTTGCGCACTTTCAAAACTGTGCTGTAATGTAATGGCTACTGACTGATCTTTGTTCTGTCTAAACAAACTAAATAATCAAACTCTCTTTGTTTTCATGACTGAAGAAAACTGAATAAACAACCCGACTTTAAAGGACAACACAATTTATACTGTTCTACTTTGTTTATATGTGGCGGACCCTGCCACCTCTCTAGCCTCAGTGTTCTGTGGACCTTATTTTCCTCTGAGAACAGCTTGTTTATTCACTCATGGAAAATACACATGTTTGTATTATTACCTCATTATTATATTAGATATTAAAATTCTGAGTATGAATTTCTTCTTCAAAACTACATAGTGCCCCTTTAAAGGGATATTCCAGTGTAAATTTAATCCATGGTCTTACTCAGTGTCAGGGTGTATTAGACCATGGATTAAACTTCCAGCGGAATATCCCTTTAAGTCCCCAGCTACCTCAGTTGCAGCGCTGTTTTTATGTTCGGCTCCATAAATATTTTGTGGACAAAGAAACTAAACTTGACATTCCATTGGCACAGGGGCGAACAGATCATAATATATTCTCAATATCTGGGTGAACTTGTGATTTTGAACTTGGCAGGAGTTAATGTTTGGAGGAAGAAATACTGAGGACGTGTGGCTGCAGGGCAACAGACCATAAGCTGCTGACTGATGTTGATGTTCCCTCGATACTTTGATATTAATTCATGTTCCGCTGCATGATTTGCTGTAAACACTGCACTCTTCATTGAAAGGCAAGCAATGCTTTGTGTATATATCGAAGAATTCTGTTTTCTTCTTGGTATTCTTCTCAGCAAACTCAAATCTGTCAAAATGCTCCTCCCCAGTGATGTGCAGAATTAATTTCTGTCGTCTTTAGCCTTTTTTCTTAGAATCCTTCGCTCTAATACTTCCCTCTCCTCATGATCTCCACAGACCATCCATGTGGCCATCGTGTGTGCAGGATACAACGCCAGTCGGGACGTGGTGACGCTGGTGAAATCTGTCCTCTTCCACAGGTACAGCAATGATCTTTGGTTTTACTCCTCAGAAATAACATTTACATACAGTGTGATACAAATGTTAAGCACATCAGTGAAGTAGTCACAGACAAACTATTTCTTTTTTCTTTTAAACAAAATGATTATTCTGTTCTGAATCATGTGTATAGGCAATGGTAATTCCATTTGATATGGTTAGAAACGTATGTGTAAGTGCTGCTGGCAGACACACCTTCAGCCAGTGTCACTGATTTTCTTTTTTATGGCCAGACGCTTAACAGCACATTTCCTTTCTATTGTTTTATTCTGGCTGAAGTAACATGAGATTTCAATCAGGTTAAAGATGTTCTCCCTGATAGCACTAGGGTTACACCGATACCATTTTTTTCAAACCGAGTACGAGTTACGAGTATTTTCATTTGTGTACCGAGCACCGATACCAATATTTCTACCACAAAAATAACTATTAGGTTACAGATGCACTGAATTGGAAGATAGATTTATTTTGTTCTCTGCTTGTTACAACAAATGATAATAAATTAAATAATAATAAATATAAATGATCATAATTTCCTGTTTCAACAAAAAGCCTCCACATTGGCACTGCCTCCCCTTTTAACAGAATGAAACTTGACAAAATATCAGTGAAATTTGACAAATTAAACAATGAAACTTATTACACAGTTAACACAGTCAACTTAATATCTCAGTTCAACTATTGCACTGTCTCCACATCTGAATCAGTGTGATATATACTGAAGTAGCCTAGTAGTTGTATCAATGACTGCATGGAATCAAGAACTGACTGTCAAATCAAATAAAGAAAGAACATTTCGACAATATTTATTGTCACTTAACATTTAATACTGCAGATATATAATACTGTAGATATGTTTTATGTTCTTCCCTCTTTAAGGAGAAGAAGGGCTGCATTTAGAAATAAAACTGTGAAAATAAATGAAATAGCTTTTTAAAGATTGTGCATCTTAAGATAAAGAACTTAATGTTTGAAAAATACAATTTCTGTTTCTGTTTCTTCTTCTTCTCTGGTATAATGTCATATTCCTCCTAAACTGACATCCCCAGAAGAGAAATACATGGCACCTAGGTTGAGAATTTTGTTCAATCAAATTCCCAGCGTATGGAGGATCTGAAATGCCAAACTTTAAACAAATCAAACACAGAAAGTAAAATACCATACACATTGTGAATCACACATATAACTAAATGGACAGTAAGTAGTAGTGACAGTGAGCCCACCGAAACAGATCAAAACAGAATGCTCTGCAATTGGCTCTAAACAGATTGCAAATACACAAAGCAGAACACAGCTTGGACACGCTTGTCGTTGCCATGGTCTGTGACTTGTGAAGTTATGTATGCCGTTTCCTGTAATGTTTTTTGTGCTAAGACTGGCTGATATGGCCTTAAAATAGTAGCCGATATATGTATTTTTTACAACAAAATCTTTATTTATTTTCAGAACAGTTTAGCACACATAACCATGAGAACAAAATACTCCCGCACCCAACCATGTAATACACTCCCGTCTCCCCTGCCCACCTATAGATAAGACATTAAGATTAACTAAAGTACAGGAGAGAAAAGAAAAACAGATGAATCAGGTAAAATTGCAGAAAGAAAGAGAAAATAAAAACTTCAATACATACACAATAAGGAAAAAGGCTGTAGTAACACACACTCGGTTGAATTGGTATCAGATCATTTTACACCAAATAACATACGTCTTGTCCAGGTGAACTGCAGAGGGCTACTTATAGATCATCCCCAGCTGCTTTCATTATATGGGATAAGTCTTTATTTGCTAGAAAATCCCTGAAGGGGCCCAGATGTTGTAGAAGGTTGATTGCTTTCCCCTGATTGCATATGTGATCTTTTCCAAGTGCAGAGTAGTTGTTAATTCTGAAATCCATGGACCCATCCTTGGCCTATCCACCTCCTTCCAAGTTACTGCAGTCACTCTTTTGGCCAACAACAGGCCAATTTCTTGAAATAGTTGATGTTTCCTTCTTTTATTGCAGTCAGCTGGGTAGATACCTAATAAGAAAAGTTTAGGTTCTAAAGGTATTTTTATGGCTCAAATGTCCTTAATGCACTGCTTCACTTCTTCCCAGAATGTCTTTATTTGAGAACATTGCCACAAACAGTGAAAGATTGTGCCCTTTTCCTTTTCACATTCAATGCAAACATCTGGTCTAGCACTGTTAAATATATTGAGTTTATCTGGAGTCATGTACGTACGCATTAGCCAGTTGTACTGCAGAAGTTTAAGGCGTGTGTTCACTGTTTGTGATTGTGCTTTGGCACAAGCCCTCTCCCACTCCTCAGTAGTGATGCTCTCCTGTAAGTCCTCTCTCCATGCCCTGAGCTTATACTGACGTTTCTGAGGATTCCCCAACCAGTTCATTATATATTTTGGAGATCAAGCCCCTTCCCCGGCAATCCTTCACCATCATTTCTTCAACTATCGACAGGATAGGAACAGACAGTGACTGGTTTTGTTGTGTTCTAATGAAATCTCTTGGTCGTAAATATTTAAAGAACTGGCTGCGAGCTATGTCGTACTTGACAGCAATTTCGTCAGATGTTCACCGTCAGGACTGTGAAGATCTCCTATTTTTTGTAAACCATGTTCCGCTCAAATTTTAAATCCCCCCTCTCCTCCTCCTGGAGGGAAGAAATCATTTCCCCACATCAGACTAAATTATGAAAGAGAGTCAGCTTCTTTAAGGTATTTCCTTACTCGGTGCCACACACTAATCATGTCTCTAGCCATAGGATTCTTGGTGTTCTTTTTGAGTTTCTTAATATTTGCCGAGTACAGGTAAATGGGCAAAGGCAGCTTAAGCGTATAACCTTCCATCTCTCTCCACAGAGGCACAATCTCCTCTGAGTAATAGAACATCAGCATTATTAACTGTGCAGCCCAATAGTGCCATAGCAGGTTTGGGCATTTAAGCCCCCCTCTATCATAGGGCAAGTACAACTGTGACAGACATAAAACATTCCATAAAAAGCTGATGAAAAGTGTCTTTAGATGAGAGAATACATGGCTTGCTGGTGGCAGTGGTACATTTTTAAACAACTACAACAGCTTAGGAAGTACATTCAACTTGAGAGTATTTATTTTCCCCGTTGGTAAAGCTGCCCATCCGTCTGATGAATATGAAACCTCTTGCACAACCGGTCTATAATTAGTTTCTATAATACTATTGAGCGTTGGTACAATTTGAATGCCTAAATAAGTGAAGCAGTTGACAACTTTAAATTGTGAAGCTACTTCTGGTGGATTTTCCCTTTCTTCTTGGTTTAATAACATAATTGATGTTTCACGAGTGAGGGGAGGATGGAGCGTGAGATTGACAGGCGGATCGGTGCAGCGGCCGCACTAACGCGGTCGTTGTATCGGTCTGTCATGGTGAAGAGAGAGCTGAGCTGAAAGGCGAAGCTCTCGATTTACTGGTCAATCTACGTTCCTACCCTCACCTGTGGTCATGAACTTTGGATCATGACCGAATAAGAAAGAATAAGAATAAGATCCCGGGATACAAGCGGCCGAAATGAGGAGCTCTGCCACCCGGGAGGAGCTCGGAGTAGAGCCGCTGCTCCTCCACATCGAGAGGAGCAAGCTGAGGTGGCTCGGGCATCTCTACCGGATGCCCCCAGGATGCTTTCCTTGGGAGGTGTTCCTGGCATGTTCCACCGGGAGGAGACCCCGAGGAAGACCCAGGACACGCTGGAGTGACTATGTCGCTCGGCTGGCCTGGGAACACCACGAGATCTTTATCTCGTAATTACGAGATAAGGTGTCTATTTTTTTTTATCCAGTGAATGCAATGCGTTTCCATATTCCTGACATTTTCAATAGCGGACAATATGCCATCAAACCTGGTGGAAAACTCAGTTTTCATGTTGTTAATAGCAGAATGGCAGCCGACCTAGGACCGGACTCTCCAGCAGTCGTAATGTTGTTTCTGTCCGGCGTTGTATCCTCTGGAGTCAAACTAGCATTAGCTTCGTTGCTGTCTTTAGCATGGATACTAGCCTTGACTTGCTGCTGGTGCTGGACATTGCAAAGTTTGACAGTTAAGCCTGAAGAGGTTTATTTCGACCTTATTTAGCGAAATGGAGGTGTTTTACTGGCCCAAATACGATATTTAAGAAGGATTTAGCCAACAGGGTAGCAGAGCAGGTTGACACACGTCCACTCAGTGCGCCGCCATACCGGAAGGCGTGCAATATTTTTAAGCTATGTCATGATACACAACTTTTATCTTGATATTTTTAAATCTCTTCAAAGCACTTCATAAATGTAAAGACTGGCTGACAAAATCTCAGATATCATAAATCTTTTGACCAGATACTTTAATATCCATATTTTGACAATGGTGTGGAGATGACTTTTGGTACTTTTACAAAATCAACAGTCCCATAACAATATAAATATTGTGCCCTGCCCTGTTTTGCACTGTTTCTTTACTTTGCACTTGCACAGTCTGATCAGCAGTATGTGCTTACATGGTGGGAGCACGCAGATTCAACGGAAAGGTTTATAAAGCATTTGTGAAAGTGAAAAAGAAAGTAAATTACATGGAATTTGAAAGGAAATGCTTGAAAACTACAGTCTATCAGAGATTATCACCAGGTTCATCAGTGGTGACAGACATGATTAAAATGACTGTGAGGTGTGGGCGCAGGTCACCTTTTAGTGCATGTGCAGTAGTAATCCACAACATAAAAATAAACCGAGGGTACATGGACTGGTTTCAATGATTTCATGAGGCGAAGACCATGGCAACAACAAGAGTTAGAGTGATGCTGAGCACTTTTTCAATCCTCTGGAAGGACTAAAGTTGTTTTTCTTCTAAGTGCTGTCCATGTGTTGTCAAAATGTTCTATTGAGAATTTTTTTTATTATGGGTTTTTATGACATAAAACAACATACAAACAGATCCCACACACATACAGGACAAAAACACGCTCCAAGGAGAGAGAAAAAAAAGAAGGAATAAAGAAGGATATACAAATCAATTCATGAGGCTGTTGTAGACAGTGTCCCAGTGGTCAGATCCAAAAGTTCTCCTAACCATGACTCTCTGGTAAAGCATGCCGGCTTGTGGACTTTCCAGTTCATAAGAATAAGTCTTTTAATGGTAAGACAGCCCAAAGTTCAGAGCATGTCTGCTGTGGTTCCCGGAGTGTTGACTGGTCTCTTACCAAGTAGGCAGGTTGTTGGACAGATGGAGAACTTAACCTTGAAAAGTGATGACATATATGATATAGCGTCTAACCAGAGTGATTTGACTGCTGGACAGTCCCACAGTCAATGAAGCAATGTGCCTCGAGAGCCACAGCTGTGCCAGTATAAGTCTTTGTGTTCCTTATTCATTTTAGATAATGTAACTGGGGTGATGTAAGCTCTGCATAAAATCTTGTACTGTACAATTCTAAATCTCACACATTTCGAAGCAAACAATGCAGATCTCCAGATACCATTCCACTGAGAAGGTGTTAACCATGTATTAAGATCATGTTCCCAAGCCAGCTGAACAGGAGCATAGGCACCGGGGGCAGGTCTAAACAATGTGCTATAGATGTCAAAATTGATAATTATATATTTTTAATTTGCTTGCGTTTCGTCTCTTTCAATGTTATATTCAATTCTATAATTTATAATACATTTTGAAATGTTAATGTGTTAAATGAATGACAAGGTATGATGAGATTTGCAGGACAGACATCAGACCTCAGCTCCACTGTTCTCTCAGATTCGGGTCACAGAACAGTGCTCGACGTATAAAGCAGTCTAAAGAACGGTAGATGGCACCCACCTAAATGATGAATCATTCAGCAGGGTAGAGTTTGCAGATCCCCCCTCATTCATCAAATGAAGGTTGATGTTTGGGCAGAGATGGCCTTTTTTGTTGGGGACAGGCCACCAGCAGCATAGCTAATATGCTAACCCCTGCAGCAGCCCATGTTTAATCAGGGGGATGTTAAATGTTGACTCACTGTTGTTTTGCCATTGAGTGACAAATATGTGAACAGGCAGATGCCTGAGAGGTCAGCCTGTTGGACTGCCATCTGATAGTGTGGGGCATCCTGCTGAATGCGTGAAAGGATGTGCTTGGACATTGATTGCCAAACAGCACCTGACCCTGTGATAAACTGACCAGCAGCTTTTATCAAACCAACTCCCCAGCTGTATTTCTTCCCCATATTGTCGATTTGTAATGAAATATCGAAGCTGCTATAAATTCTCTGTGAAACAAGATTTATCTGATATACGCTATAGTTACTGTACTGTCCTGTCAGTTCATTTTCAGCGGCGGTATGTTGTTCAGCCGACACTGTAAATCAAATTTTAGCTGCCCGTTCATCTCTTGCCTCAGAGATGTAGAGTGAAAGCTGCTGTCCCAGCTGAAGTATGGCCTCTTTCTGCTGCAGTCAGTCAGGCAGTGGGGCGTCTCATCATTGTGAGCTGTCCAGCAGCAACTGTAGTTGCCCCATCGGGATAATCCCAGACTGTCGTCACCAGAAAACAACAGCACCAGTCATCTGTTTAAAAGCTTGAAATGACCTGTGTGTATCTTCTGTGGCTGTATGCATGATAACAGTCCTCTTTCAAACACAAAAATGGAGAGCAGATGTGTTTAGATGCCTCAGAACCTCATTCTGGATGGAAGGTTAGGCACATTGAGCAGGTGTGACAATTCTCATCTCAACAGCCAAACATTGGTTTCTTTTTTCAGTCATAGACATCTTTATTTGACAGTAGATGGGAGAGAGAGGGGGTGCGACATGCAGCAAAGGTCCTCCAGCCGGGATTTGAACCAGGGTCCGCTGCGTACGTGGCATCTGCTCTTAACCACTCGACTACCTGTGCACCCAATGTTGGTTTCTTTTAATCATGAACAATTACAATTTTTTGGTAGAGGTAAACTGAGTGACAACCAGCATTATAATGCAGTACTACAGAGCTGCAGAGAAGTCCTGACCAACAAATCTTGTTCATCAAACATCACCATGATTTCAGTAGTTTTTTCAGTGAAAATAAAAATTGTGATGCAAAAAAAATCATTCATACTAATTGTGCATCATATAGAACTTGTAGTATCTGTCGGAACAATTACAATATGATTTCTTTTACCACAATATTTCCCTAACCTTAATCATGAGGTTTAAGTAATGTAAATTTAACTGGACAGGAACTAACAGCTGAAGAATCATTTGGATTGTTCTGAAAGGCTCTGACTGACTACATTAGATATTCTGAGTTGTTTGGTATGACGTCATCCTGCTGATAGGGGCACCACATCAGAAAATGTTGGAAGTTGGATTGTGTTGGAAGGCAGTGATGAGCATGGCGCCATCAGCAGGTGTTAGGACTACATAGCCCCCCAGGCAGGGGTTTGTCAGAGGCACACTGCAAGCCAAGGATTATGAGAGAGACTTCAACAACTACGCCTTGTAACTCTGTTCTGAAGGGCAAGGGGGCACTCGGAAACCAGGGGTAGGGTAAAATTTGGAATTGAATTCAGCCTTTCGGTATTGGCATCGTTATTGTGAGAGAAAAGTTGGATCCACACATGGTGGAAGTACATTTAGCAGACGCTTTTGTCCAAAGCCACTTCCAGTAATTCACACATACATTCATACACTGATGGTGGTGGCTGCCATGCAAGGTGCTGACCAGCACATCAGGAGCAGTTTGGGGTTCAGTATCTTGCCCACAGACACTTCAACATGCAGACCAGGGGAATTGAACTAGCGACCTTGAGCCACAGCCGCCCTATTTCCTCTTTACAAGAAGGTGAAAGCTCAGGTTCAGGGTAATCTTTCACTGCTCTTTGAGCAGATTGAAGCACAATAAATCTTTATCAGTGTCTGCTCTGAAAGTCCTTACAGGAACAAGATATTAATATTGCATCATGAAGATTAGATAATTCGATTAGTGTGAGCAGAGCCCTGATAATCAGGATGTACTTGACATATTTGCTTCCTTATCGGTATAATCCCAAGCATCCAGTGAAAGGCTTGTTGCTGTCTGTCCAGAGGATGTGAAGATGGTTTCTATCTGCGCTGCTGCTGCTGACAGCTTGTATGGAACCAGAGTTCCGATACATTTTGACAGCTTCCAGCCCCCAGTACTTATTGAACAAGTGCAGCTGACACATTCATTCCTAAAGCCATTCAGCACAGACACCCCATGGTGCTCACATCCTCAGCGCAGTGTCGCTATCTCTTGACCTGATTTGGACGTTTGTATACCTATTTTGCACACACACCCCTCTTCTATGTGTGTGAGGTAATGCCGAATAAAAAGTATAGAGATTCCTCTGGATGAAGCTTTGGTCGTCCTGTCTGTTGAATCATCTTCACTTCACTTGTGTCTGCTTTACCAGCCTCCAGGCTGACGGCATACATACATTTACTTAAAATGAAATTGACTCAACAACCTCTACTCAAGGCCCAATTACTCTCCTGATCTGGAGCTTTCAGTCGTAGCACAGTCTTTATGAGCAGATGGAACTCTGGATGGAGGGTAGTTGGTCCTGCAGTTTTTGGTAAAATGTCAGTATATATATTTCCATTGAGAATATGCCACTTCTCTAAAAATCAAAGCAAAAACAAAAGCAAGAATTGGGAGCAGATTAGAATGTGTGTACGTGGTGGTCATACTTGGTATCATAAAGTGGCACATCAATTTTACAAGTCAACATTGAGCCTTGTTTAAAAAATGATATTTACTGTGGCCCGTATAAAACCTAATAATAGAGTTTGGGAATTTATACTAAATATTGATAATCATACTTTGAGGAATGTAAATCAGTGCTTGAAGTGGACCAGTACTCACCGGTATGGAGTACCGGCACTTTTACATTTTACTTTTTGGCATACTGTGACTTTTTTTTTGGTACCAGTGCCTTTTCATAAGCAGCAGAACAATGTTCTGCCCCAAAGTGCTGCCTGCTTCCTTACAGCACCCATTTGAACCCATTGGTCGCCACAGCACAAGCTCCAGTCCCCTTGCGATCTGCACTCACCATTTAGGCACTTGTTCGCCATGTGTGGAGGTCAAGTTTATTTCAAGTTGATGTTTTTATGCATTTATTTGTTTATATGTATTTATTCCTCATATTTGTCAGTTGTGTGTGTCTAAACAGAGAGAGACACACAGACAGACACACACACAGGCTGCAGACAGAGAAGCATCCTGCTTATCCAGGAATCAAACAGGACTATTTTAAAGCCAGTAGTGAATAAAGGCATGGTCACATATATGCCGAATCAGGCAGATGACCGATTGAACTCAGTTTGCTGGTTTTTAGTCCATTTGAGGGGTCAACTTTGTCGGTCACAGTTCACCAATGTTGATGTGAACTCCATGCGAAGCCAAGATGTGAATTTGCTTCTCCACCAGATCTGGATGTTTTATTTGCCCCTTCGCTCGCATTGAATGTACTAAACGGGAGAAAAATATTAGCCACAGTTAATTTTGTACATGTGTGACGGTGCCACACGCATAGTAAAGGGCACTTGTGTATTTTGGAAATTGGCAAAATTATGACTTCAGCAACTTCTGTCCAAGCAATAAGTAGCTGAAACTACAAATCTGACCAGGCGTTTAATGGCAGCTTTTGGTACGTGAAAGTGTTTGGGAACATTATACCCATTTAATTCAGACACTGTTGTGTTTCCACAGGCGGAACCCACTCCATTTCCATTTCATCACAGACTCCATCGCTCAGCAGATCCTGTCCTCTCTGTTCCATACCTGGATGGTTCCTGCTGTCAGGGTCAACTTCTACGATGCAGATGAGCTGAAGGTGAAGAACACAACTCCTCTTCACCTCAACAACTCCCATCTTTGCCTAGAAATAATCCGAGCTGCATTCAGCTACACTTACTATACTGCACTGCATAATGAGCTGACCATAATTCTATGGAGAGGTTGTGAGCTTTGAAAACCATTTTCTCTTTAATTTAGTCAGTTTAACAGCAAAAGATTCCAACCCTGCTTTGATGTGGTGTTTCAGTCTGAGGTGTCATGGATCCCCAACAAACATTACTCTGGAATCTATGGCCTGATGAAGCTTGTGCTCACCAAGACGCTGCCGTCTGACCTGCAGAGGGTCATCGTCCTGGACACAGACATCACGTTTGCCACTGACATCGCTGAACTCTGGGCTGTCTTCCACAAATTCAAAGGTAACAGATTTCCTATTTCAAGGTCTGTGCAGCTTCACTGTATGTACATGCATATTCACCATGGGATTGTCTTATATGGCGTTGTAAAGGCAGTGACAAGTGGTGAAATTTGTAATTTGCTTAATTTAAATGACTGTTTCCTGTAAAACTTTAGTTTAATCTTGCTGAAAGCTTTTAAAGCAGCATGTAGATATTTGCTGGACACCCCACAGCATTTCTCTCTCTTTTTTCTATATTATATTTTATAGACCAGTCAAAAGTTCTATTGATTGGAAATATGAACAGTAGAATAATCAAGATTATTGTGAGTTGCATCCCTGTGGCTTTGAATGATTGCCCCTTCATTGCCCAATGACAGCAGTACAGAGTCAGAGCAGAGGTCTACCATAGCAGGCTTCTGTCCTGTCGGTCTTTGTAATCTTTTCTGTTCCCACACGTTCTCCAACAACGGCTGATTCATCGCTCATGTGGAGAAAATCACCACCATGACTCATCATGTAGGATTGTTCTTGTTGAATCGATACGTGGTCGGGATCAGCTGAATAGAAGCTGGGTCTCACACAGGTGATGAGCCTGGAGGAGTAGTTCTCCATCTTTTCATGAACCTCCACCTACAGCTGTTTATTATTGCTGTTTGAGTCGCAACTTGCATTAAATGGCGGCGTGTACTTTGATCAAGATGTTTAATTTTGAATACAGTTATTTTAAAACACTCAAATGTGCCATGTGGGATAATCGAAGTATAAAGCAGAGAATGTCTGTCTGTCTGTCTGTCTGTCTGTCTGTCTGTCTGTCTGTCAGTCTGTCTGTCTGTCAGTCTGATGTGTTATTTCTCATTCTTGTATTCTCGACGGGATGAGTGAACATGACCATGTCCCACCTTCTACTTGGTGAAAAGTAGTTGTCTGAAAATTAAAAGAGAAGATCAAGCACTGGCTACTTTAACACATCTGCACACCTGGCTAATGCATACACAGCTATACAATTGTTACACAACTGTTATGTAACCATTTGTGGCACTTTTCATTCAAACAACTGAGTGCAAGACTGAATGCTTTTCCTGAGAGACTGTCTGAAAATATGTCATACGACTTTTCACTCCGCCTTTCAGCGTGGCTGATGGAAACAGCTATAAATCCCTTTGCTTTCAAACACAGGCAGACAACATGTTGCATGAGCTACTTCTGTTCAAGCATAACCTGACCCTTGTGAATATTGCTGGACACAGCCCCGTCAAATTGGAGAAGGGGTGAAAAAAGGTGTCAGTAACACTTCTTTTGAGCATAGTCAGACCTCAGTAGTATGAGAGAGGACAAACAGTTCTCTGTCCTGTGAGTACAATCATGGGAGGTTGGGAAGAGATGAGAGGGGAGGTAGGGAAAATGGGAAAGCATAAAGACTGAGGAAGGCACGTAGGCAGGAGGAGGGATGGAGGCAGTGGTGAGTCACTTCAAAGATTTATGGGTAGTGCTGTCCTATAGTGCAGTGCAGCTAGCAGGGGTTTGGATCAATCTTAATTAGCAGTTGACTGCGATGCAGCACCTCTACCACCCACTCCCTTTGCTATCCATTATGGCTTTACTGTTTACCACCATCATGTTTAAAGCATTACAACAGTCCACTCGGACACACACGATGAATGTTACTCTCAAGCTGTAGCTCTCTTAGATTACCAGCTGCTACACAAGCTTATGGAGATAGCTGGGAGAGCTGACACAGTGTCACGATTCCACCAGCACAGCTCTAATTTCATCTAGTCATTAACCTTATCAAGCTCATACAAGCCAGCAGCGTATGAGGGATGAGAGGATGCAAATTTATTCAAAGACAGTATGTATTGATGCATGTCACCAAGGAGTTTACATGCAGTCAGTGCTGCCCTGCCCAAGGCAACCAAAATGCATCCTTAATTATGATCATCAGGGAATATACTGTATCTTTGGTGGAAATGGCTATAAATTCTGAAATAAAATCAGTATTTTAATAATGGCCTAGTCTCAAATGAAAGGAGCCAGCACTAGCAAAAGTCAGTCCCTAATAAGGGCCAGGTGATACCATCACTGGCAGAAGTTAGATTTACCAGTGCTGTAAACCCAGCATGTCTTACTCACCACTCAGCTGCACCCGTTATTTTAACAGAAAAACTTTTTCATCAATTCCAGTCACCTCTCTTTTGTTTGCGCATACAAGTCACTATCCATTAAAAACATCACCTCCTGCAGATGTTTCATATTAAAAGCCTAACAAGAAATGATATAAAATATGCCACACGGAGGAGCCTTAGACCTGCATTCTTTCTAATGGCCAGCAGGAGGCTGATCATAAAGCTTATGAGAAAATGAGCTGACCTCCTACTCAATTCTCACTTGACAGTAAACAGTTTCCTAATGAGTTCACAGTCTCAATCATCTTGTTTCAAGTCTTCTTAAATACAGTTTGATGTTCACTTTGTAAATTATGGTCCCATTTAGAGTTAAATAGATGATATAGCAGGGTATTTTTTAAGACATGGCTACCATGTGATTACAGCATCACAACCATGGCTGTATACTCAGGGTTCACATCATTCAGATCGGGTCAGGATATCCTCCCCAGCTCCACTTGTCCAAATATGGACTCTCCAAAAAACTCCAAGATGGCAACAGCCGTGAACCCAGACTTGAAAGTGGCAGTCCACAAACCAACGGGTGGGTTTTGCTGTGAGCTGCTAAAAGGCTTTAGTATGAAATGTCTGTCCAGCTACCTCAACACTCAACGTTAGTGCACAGTCAACAAATCCATTTAAAAACGCTTACAGACGAACAGCTTGTATCTGGTATAGGCCTGTTTTCAGTAAGGACCAGGTTGTCTCTGCAGTTTAACTAAAGAAATGTCAATGTCTAAGAATTTACAATGTGTTTGGATCAATCTTATTACACTTTATTTTTTAAAGTATTCTAATCTGATTTTCTTTACTTTTCTTGGGTGATTATTCAGTATCAATTTGACATACCCACATTGGTTGGCACTAATCCTGGGATGTTAAACGTGGTCTGAGAGGACTTTGCAGATAGGGCAGGTTTGTATCTAGTGTAATCGTTGGCAGAATGGACCCCTTATTTCTTAGCTGGCTTGGTCACATTGTCAATTAATTGCTAGGTCTATTTTATGGATTATTTGGCTGCTTGCCACCAGGCCTGTTCTGTCAGCCTCTCTCCTATGTGTTCCACATGACCCTGGTAGCACTCAGGAAGGTGAAATGTTGAATGTGTTCCACTTTTCCTCCCTCACCACTGACTGTATGTTTTTGCTGAAGGGCTCCACAGCCACTCAGAGATGGAGACGTATGCCATTTATCCATCCATTGTCAGAAACTACTGGTGCCTGTCTGGAATTTATTAGAGTTAACCCTCCAATTCTAATCAGCAGATATTCTGGGGTTAGGAGTGGAGCCCCAGGGAAATTATAGCTTGACTCAAGACCTAATATTTCATTTTAGCTTTGTTCCCATATAGTATGCCCTCCAGGGAATACAATCCACGACCCTTGCCACTTTGACAAATTTGAGGCCTGTGAGGAAGTGTACCAAGTAGCAGAGGGCAGACAGGCAGAGGTCAGGTGTTTAATGTAGAGGCAGGGAGGAGATTGAACAGTGTGTTGTCGTGCAGTTGAACTCATTCTTTCTTAAACGTCTCTCAGGGGTTGTGTATAGAACCCAGGTCCATTTGTCTCCACAGCTGTTTTTCTGCAAAACTATATACAGACACATCTCAGATATGTTTAAAAAAGACTGTTGACACAGACAATGGAGGCGAATATGGTACTTTAAAACCCCTTACACCTGATTGACACAGTTTATGTGACCGTTTTTACTCATTGTTGAATTCATAACTAAGTTCAGTCGAATCTGATCACACAGATATGATAAATTAATTTGAGTCCAGTCCAGTGTAACCCACACTTTTCAAGAAGATTATTTATTGTCTGCATTGCAAGCAAGAACTGCTAATATATTACTTTTAATGGTACCAGTTTGCTATAATGTGAACAAATATTAACAAATGGGGCTAAAGTAGCTAAATCACTGACACTTTAGCACATTATTAGGTTTGGGTAGCGAACTCGGACAGAATTATGTCGGTACTACCGAGAACTAGTTCACATTAAATAGTTTCCAAATGTTCGGTACCGGAGTGCTTATATAGAGAGTGCATCTGAAATTCCTTACCAATCTGCTACCAACAGTATGTGAACTGCATACTGTCTACCAGGAAATATTACAGCTTACTTTGTTTTATTCCTGAAACGGTTTTCTGTAAGAAGCACTCAGCCTGCTGGCTCGATGCTGACACATAATAGGAATTCCCTTTAACGGCCTTCCATGGGTTACCATCACTACCGCTGTAAAAGTATTTGTAAATATACTTTTCTCAATCCCTTTCAATTCACATACTGAACATAAGACATTGTGTGCTCATATTTACAGGCATATACAGTATTTCATATACTGCTGTCTTCACATAATTCAGTCAGCTTCAACACTGAGCTGCTACAGCAAGCTCAAAGGAGATTAAAGTACCGACAAAGGTACTGTAAGGTAACAGTATCCTATTACAGGTACTGATATCGGCATCAGTATCAGTTAAAATATGATAGGTACCCAACTCTAATATACATACTGCTCAGATTATAGGCACTGTATATACAAATGACAAAGAAAAAGAACAGAATTCACAAAATCCATTATTATTATTAACATTTTTCGTGTTGCACTAACATCGCGTTTTTGACGGTACTGAACATGGTTCTTTTATTCCTCAAACACTGACACTCACCTCTACTCATTTCTGGAACTGCCTGTTCTCAGTCATACAGTCAAACCTCAGACCTACGTAGTACGACAGTTTTGTACAATAATTGCAGTCTCTGTTGGGCACTGATGAACTTGAGCTGTCTGATCAAATCTAAAGGCAAAAGTATTTTGCTGTCATGGCCTCCTCCTTACAGCATCCCACTGTATCTCCAATATCTCTCCAAGAATTCTGTCTTGGATGGTCTGCGATGCGAGGAAACGAGGGCTGCTCTCAAAGTGTTCCTCTCTGATGGCGAGGAGGGCAGCCTCAGTTGAGTGAGCTGCCTTGAGGGTAGACTAGTGGCATCAAGAATATTATTCTGGTGGACATATGTAGAGAGTTGAATTAATACCACACACTGGGTTGTTTTCGAGAGTAATGGAAGACTGAGGTCAGCCTACACATCTGAGCTGTCTCAGTGACAAATGATAAAAACTCTATCGACTATGGACAGGTGCTGAAACCTGGTATTAAACAGACCCTGCCAGAAAGCAGCCCCTCCTCCCCTCCCTGTGGTGACTGCAGGCAGTAGCCCTTTTCACACGGAGACGCCGCATTATCACCGCAGCGGCGCTTCGCCAATTCTCCGCCATTGTTTGTTCACACAGAGTGAAGCAGCTCCTTAAGAGGCGTGATGGTACACGCCATGATGATGATGATGGTGATGTGTTTTTTTCAAGGGGTTCCCCGGAGTCCTCCAGTTAATCTGAACATGCACCCGCTGACTGTTCATAATCATATGAATGGGGTTATTATGTGTAGTGATTGAGATCCTGACCCACCAAACGTCCTGGAAAGTGACAAAGTTACGTTTTTCGCTCCAAATGACATAATTAAATAATCGTCATCAGTAAACTGGACGCTGTCTGACTCTGTCAGTCGTGGGGAGGGAGGCTGTTTTCTGGGGGAAAGTTCACTGAAGTCTCGGTTGGGAGGACTGACCGTCGCAGAGGTTTATTTCGACACAAACACTTGGTGAGTTGGCACTGTTTTTCGGGCAAAAAATATGACAAAGAGTCGGTAGGACAGACAGTAGGACAGACAGGAGGATAGACAGGAGGACAGACGCTTCTCCACGTATATCTGTGGTATTTTTTCCTCATATAAGTTGCCAAAGACAGTTACAGTTACTACGTTGCTTTTGTTTGGTCCTGTAACGTTGCTTTGTGGGACATTTCCCTGTATTTTGTTGAGTGAAGGACCTGTGTAGTTATCAGACTGTCGGACCGACACACCCTCGCTCTGCACCGCCAGCTTATCCATTCTCACTGGTTCGGTTCACCAATTCTGTGCCTCTGATACTTTGACACAGAGGAGGAGGCGGAGAATTGGCGCAGGATCCCCGCCTCCAACAGCAGTGTGAATGGGGCTAGTGAACCACATCAGCAGAGTGAAGAGGACTCACACTGACTGATGTCTGTGTTCTTTATTCTTTCTAAACTCACTCAGTTTGATGTCAAGTATATCATTTATTTTACTGACCTATTAGGTTTGTTTCCAGTGAGATATTATTACATTTATAGTGATTGTAAACATTTCTGTTGCTTCTCTAGATGATTCAATTCTATGCCTGGTCTGAATGTACTCTTTTTTAAATTATATATATTTTTAAAAAGCAATTATATCCCAATGCAAAAAAACAATCAGAGTATTGATAAAGGACCCAACAGATAAGGAGTATTAATAAGGGTAGTCATATACTGGTCCACGTTAACAGGTCAGAGCAGCCACTGGCTCGACCAGCGCGTCTCACACATGTCAAGTGAAGCTGCAGTTGTGTGTCATCTAGAGATTCGGAGTCCCGCCTATTTCCACCACGGCACGTGTGGTTTTCAGCAAAACTGACCTGAAAACAACTTGTAGACAGTCATATGGACAATCCTACCAGCTCTTTCAGTGGGGTAGAGGAAAATCACGTCTTCATATTTACTGATAATTATGAAAAAATATAAACAGCAGGCAGGAGCCGCGGTGCAGCAGCAGCGCAGCCTGTGTGGACACAGACACTGGAGTGAGCTGCAGCAGCTCAGCTGCCACGCACTGCACAAGCATCCAATGCTGCCAGCCCGTAAGAGAGTTTGTGCACACCAAACCAGTCTCTCACAAAGAGCTGCATGTGACTGTGACTTTTGTAAGGAACAAAAAAATCTCCTCATATTGGGCCAGATTTATTGGCTTGGACTGACTGAATTCTATGCGTAGTCAACACTGGTCTTGATGCAGTGTGTCTGAGAGGTCAGAAGTGCACAGAGGGCTTTTATTTAAGAAGGAAGCAAGTGTTTGAACCAAACAAGACTCATGAATAGAGTTTATCATGCAGACACCAGCGTCTCTCTCAGTGCTTTTGTTGCTCTCTCGACAGTGCATCTTATCTGATGTGCTAATACATTGATTTAACTAAAATGCACAGCACTTAGCACTTAGTTTTCTTTCTCAGGAACAACCTGTTTCCCATTCATACACCTCCATACAGTTTCACCTGCAGGTTCCCACTATAACCGGCGTCCTACAGACAGCTGCCACTACAGAGACATACATTATTTCCCTGCCTTTAATCCTTTCACATTCTGATCATTAATGTTCTATAAATCATGGGCAAGGAATGCTACCACATCTGCTTTTGTTTTTCCAAAGCCTCATGCACACATTAACCACTTAAAGATATACACCAATCAGCCGCAACATTAAAACCACCGACAGGTGATGTGAGTAACACTGACCATCCTGTTACAATGCAGTACCAGAAGTCCATTCCATGGAGACCCCAGCTCCCAACATGCAGGACCCAAAGGATCCATTACAAAAGTGCCTTGGTTTTACAATGGGAACCTGCACAATATTAAGCAGGTGGTTTTAATGTTTTGGCTGATCCTTGCAAATAAAATGATGAATATATATGACAGACGGATTTAAGCTCATAGTACAGACTGCGTATACTTTTAGAGATGCATTGAAGTGTTGGATGCGTCATGCACATTTTTCATTGGAAAACAATGACTCAAACTGGTAAAACTGATTCTGCATCTAATCATTCCTACAGAGTTTCAGTGGGAGGAAATTCAAATCCTTAACTGAAATGGGGAGCTGCATCAGCGTGTTTTGAATAATTAAATTTAACCTCGGTTTGAAATCAAGTCGCCGTTCTGGGCAGTGACAGTTCAGTCCTTCCTGCTGCTGCTTCTCATCACCAAGGCTCACTAAAATGAAAGGCTGCCAGCCACTTCTGTTCCTCACACCTTCTGGTGTGATCACACAGTTAAATATCACCCTTTAAGAGCAGATGACACTTTGACAATTGCGTCAAAGAAACCCATTTTACAGCTTATCTTACAGCTTCCACTTTCATTGTTTTATCTTTGTTATCTACCATTTGCCCTCAATAATCTGTGTTGATGTGAGCGACAACAGAAATTGAGGCAGAGAGAGTAGAGTTATAGGCAAGCACAGGGGAAAAAATCGTATCAGTGAACAGGGAATTGGCTTGATATCATTTTGATTGACATAAGCAATAATTGCCCATCACTGGTGTGATGAAGTCTCTCCACAAAGCTGGTGAGCTGGAACCAGCCCCGCACACTGACACTGGGAGTGTAACCCATATAGCATCCTGCAGCCTCAGGCGCAACACTCCTGTAAACAGAAGCGTTTCCATCACAGTGGTCTTTCCCAGGTGGCAAAACTCATTTGAGAGTGGTCACTAAGATGTACT
Organism: Lagodon rhomboides; assembly: GCA_039737535.1. NCBI lineage: Eukaryota > Metazoa > Chordata > Actinopteri > Spariformes > Sparidae > Lagodon > Lagodon rhomboides. Next base: position 23,835,592 of record CM077805.1, read on the forward strand.
GTACCATGCCATAAGCTGTCGTTGCCACTGCACAGGTGTGACTTGACAGGTTGTTCCGTGAGAAGTCATATACCTGTACTGCAAAACAGCTACCCCTTAAGGACTGAGTGCAGGAGGTTAACATATAAATGATCGTATGTCGTTCAAGCCCTCGAATAACGATGACACAATGCTCGTTAGGCCTATCTGCAGCAGGTAAATCTCTTTATCAAAAGCAAAGCTTTCAACCTTCCCATGCTGGCACACCATTAGTGATGCATTCCAAGTTAACCAGCAATGGCTGGTTTGCCAGAGCTGAAAGGGGGAGCAACTGTTGGTGGTGGTGGTGATGATGGTGTCGGCTGCAGCAACTAAGAGTATGATGGAACCTATGGAGGACAAACCTAAGAGGCATCCAAGAAAGGTCTCTGATGCCACAGATAAAAAATAAACTCAGTGTTCAGTGTACAGTAAAACAGTGAAAACACAAGAAACATGCACAAAAAAAATGACTGATTGATGCCAGTTCTTTGGATTACCTAAATGTTAAAATGCCATTACTGCCCAGCAATACAAGCTTAAAATCAAAAGGGGCTTCTTCCTACTGATGGGCTAGGGAAGGAGTGGAGCAGCAGGCACTTATTTGTGTAGTGTGGGCCTGTGAGTCTTAACTCAGGGCTACAAAAAAGAACATCCTACAAATGAACATATCTCACACATTACAGGAGAGTAACATGTAAAAAACAACCACTTGAGAGGCATCCAGTATACTGTATGAGGGGGAGCTGCTGAAGTCTCTGTTTGTTCCCCTCTTCATTTTACCTCACTAATGGCTTTTTACATTTTAATTGCATTTTTATGAGGATATATTTTCAGAACTTCAATGATTTGAAGTTTGAGAAAGAACCAATATTGCCAATGTCTTATGGTAGAGAGTTCCAGGTATTTAATCGGGCAGATGTCTTAGTGAGGTGGATCATAGAAAAGGATCTGAGAGTGCAAGAGGGTGACGAAGAGCAACTAGGTTATGAAAGGTCCTGAAGGTAAGAAGCAGAATCTTAAAACCAATGTGACATTTAACAGGGAACAGTAAAGCTTCTGAAGAGCTGGAGTGAATTCTCAGACGCCAAAGTAAAAAACAACTTTTCTAAATATATGGCCAAGAGGTACGAGGTAAATGATAAATAGAAGGGGGTCCAGTTAAGAGTCCAGAGTCACCCCACAAACGGTGTGACCGAAGAGCTAGGACCTGAACCATTCAAGGTAGATGCCAGTGATTGCAATAGAGGATGGTATGTGAGATGGTGACATACTGTCCTTTTGGCTTAAACAATTTCAGGACTTTGCTACAGCACCAACTTCAGGGCTCTAAGAAAACAACATCTGCATGATTGTCCAGTACGTTCATATTGTGTCACTGTGTAATTAACACTTCAACCTCTGCAACATGAAGACATTAGAAATGAAAGTACTGCTGCCCACTCGTCCTGAAGACACTTCTCCAGCCTGTGCCCAGGTAATGTTGCGAGGTTTTATTGAGACAGAGAAAGTTGTGAGCACTCTCATTAAAGCTACAGGAACATGTGGTGGCTCCCTTTTCTTTACTTTACTCAGACAGACAAGGTAGATTAACCATGAGCCAACCACTGGGCTGTTCTGTGAAAATGGAAACTATGAAAAAAAAACTAGAAAGACTAAGGTACCATTAAGTAACAGCTGTGCTGGCTGCAGCAGTGAAGTAGCTCAGCTCCCACGGCTTTTACTTTCTGTTCAACCCAATACAAAGACATAACATATTTACCTATTAAGTCAGTTGCTTCTTGGCCATGATGTAAGCTCCTGGTCACCATTGGCTTTTCTAAATGTTAAAAATGTAAGCAGCAAATACTGCAGAGATGAACATAGGAAGGACATAAGAAATTGACAGTGTAGGGGAGTGATGATGGAAGGCTTTGCAGATGAGAGTTAGCTCTGTAGATTGTCTCGAGGGTATCAGCAGAGAGTTGAGTCTAAAATGTGTTGAATTATAAAAATGGTATCATTCAGCCTTTCCCATTAAACTCAACACACGGACGTTGTGGATATCAGAAGGTAGTCAAACACTTTTTACATTTTATTAAATAAAATATTGTTATTCTAAATTATCCAAATCTGCTGGGAGAATTTCCAGAGCATGAATGTCGCATAATGTGTGATTTTTCAGGATACTGTTCTTATAACCTTATCAAAAAGAAAGCTGATCATTGAATCAACTGAAACCTGTCCTGCTCCTGCAATCAATATGCAAAATGCATCCACCCTAATGACATAAGTGGGTCACCATGACAACACTGTGCGCTACATTATGACGTCATGCCTGCCCTCAATTCCCGCCATCAACAGAAGTGATAGCAGATGATGCTGTGGCAGTGCAACCTACCGACTACCTGTCCTTGAATTAAGAACACTTAGGTGTATTGCAGTCTTCTAAGTGCATGGGACATCATTTCTCTCTTTTTCATCAGTTCAACTTCATTTGACAGAAATGCTTTTGAGCTGATCACTTGGCATTCAAGGACACCAGGACGGTGATGCAGACTTGCCTCGTTATGCTAGCTCTCATTAACTAGCCTGTTATTTTCTCTGTTGGTTTTTCTAAGAAGAATTATGTGGCCATTTTTTCCTTCATTCACAAAATTTAATAGGCCTTTTTTCACAGTACATATGTTGCCCTGTGGCTGTTTCTAGCCAAAGATGTTCCAACTATTTTTTTTGTTTGTGACATAAAAAAGAGAAATATGTGACACAGCACAGCATTACAATTATCCAACGTTGCCCAAAGCTTGAAGTGCTTTTTTGTAAAGATTAGGAATAATGAGTCAGTTGACCTTGGACTTGATTATCCTATTACTAAGATTTGAATCAGATTTTTCACCTCAGAGCGAGATCAGAACAGCATGTCACAGCCCGCTGTAGTAACTCCAAGTCTTTCACAATAAAACCTGTCAAATCTACTGTCACTTATTAATGTACAGTATGTCGCTCCTGTTTCAGATATCACTGTGTTCTAACTTGGGAATTATAGAAATCCACAGCTATCATACAGTACAATTTATTTCCCTCTGCAATGACTCTGCATTAGACATTTGTGTTCAGTGTACAGCATGCAGAGCCACTGCAGGATGTAGTGTAGACATTTCAGCCCAGTGTCCCTGTGTTCGTGTCCTCTAAAACAGAGCTTAATGAGGGCAAATGCATGAAATAGTGTGCCCTTTAAGTAGAATGTTGTGTAGAAACTGAACAGAAGTGTTCAATATGAATTTTCCTTTCCGGTGGCCATGGACTTAAATGTTAGACCATTTGGGGAATGGCCTAACTCGAAGCTAATTTCCCTCCCTGATTTTCATAATTCTAATGGTGCTTCGGAAACACATATCAAAATGTAATGCCAATTAAGCCTATTGAATTGAAAATTGAATTGAAATGATTCGGTTTGTGACAGAAGTAACATAGTGAACGGACCTGAAACCATGATGGTAATTTCAAAGCCGTATTTTCTGCCTAAACCTGAGCAACTCGTTTCTTACTCAGCATGTAACCAAACTGCTGGAGAATAATGAAGGTCTCCTACGTGTGCTGCTGTATACGCTGCAGTGGCTGTGTTGTTATGGAAACATTGATACATGTCTTTTTGGGAAATTTAGAGAATTTGAACTATTCAGTTGTTTAAGTAGGACCTTGGACCTGTGGTACCTCTCCTTCACACACTTGGACCTGTGGTACCTCTCCTTCACACACTTGGACCTGTGATACCTCTCCTTCACACACTTGGACCTGTGGTACCTCTCCTTCACACACTTGGACCTGTGATACCTCTCCTTCACACACTTGGACCTGTGATACCTCTCCTTCACACACTTGGACCTGTGATACCTCTCCTTCACACACTTGGACCTGTGATACCTCTCCTTCACACACCTGGGGTGCATCAGTCTATCACTGAAGGAGCTGCCCAGTGTTGTGATAGTGACCTGCAGGGGGCGGGACTCCTTCACCAGCAGCGATGACAGCTTGTCCATCATCTTGCTCTGTCCCACCATCTGCACTGGGTCAAGAGGGCATCCCAGGATGGAGCTGGCCTTCTTGATAAGTTTATCCAGTCTCGTCCTGTCTGCTGCCGAGATCATAGAAAGTCCTCAGGAGTGCCCCCTGCACTCCAAAGGACCTGAGCTTCCTCAGCAGATGCAGTCTGCTCTGACCTTTCTTATATGTCGCTGCAGTGTGATCAGTCCAGTCCAGTTCATTGTTCATGTGAACTCCCAGGTACTTGTAAGATGTCACCATCTCCATGTCCATTCCTAAGATGTTCACCTGTGTGCAGAGTTGTTTGTGCCTGCGGAAATCCACCACCAGCTCTTTGGTCTTCCCGACGTTGCGTTGAAGGTGGTTCTGCTGGCACTAGTCTACGAAGTCCTTAATAAGTTCTCTGTAGGCTCTGTCGTCCCTTGATGAGGCCGACAATAGCAGAGACGTCAGAGAACTTTTGTAGGTGGCTGTGGGGTGAATGGTGGGAGAAGTCTGCAGTGTACAGGGTGAACAGGAAAGGGACCAGGACTGTTCCCTGTGGGCCCCCATACTGCAGACAACTGTGTCCGACACACAGTCCCGAGTCCTCACATACTGTGGTAGGTTGGTGAGGTAGCCAAGGATCCAGGATGTGAGGGTATAAATGAGGTCCAACCTGGGCTGAGACCCACCCTCCAACCAAGTTTCGTGGTAATCCGTTCAGTAATTTCTGTGTAATCCTGCTGACAAACCAACCAACAAACTGACACAGGTGAAAACAAAGCCTTACTGCTGCACAGACAGAAAGTCATTACATGTGTTACACCAACTTTGATTTGCATTGTTAGTTTTTAATTACAGTTTATTTGGAATCATGACTTTGGACAATGCCATTTTGTAAAACACACAATAACATCATACTATCACCCTAAAATGACAGTTATGGCCCAGCCCTAGTATGGGCCATGTTGGCAATGTTATAAGCAAGCTCCACATGAACAAGTCGTTATATAATCACTTTACTAGATTCCTCAGTAGCCATTTGTGTATATCACCTGATGGGGTTGTTAATCAGTGCTCCATGTGTGGTGCAGAAATAGTGTTGTGAAAAGTATATGTTGGTCCTGCTGACCTTAGCATTCATCTGTACTTGTACCAGCTCCACTGACTCAGCAGTAAAACTCCCACTGATCTCCTGGTACCTCTCCACAGCTAATTTAAGACCTCATTCCTCCCTCAGCCGCCTGCATGCTGGAAAATAGATTGTGGATGGCCTGAGGTTTGCAGTGTGAACACTTTGCTATGTAGGACATGCATACGTGCTTTTATGTTAAAGTCTTTAATACATATTTACCAGACTGTAATCGCTAAACAGCAGGTATTGGCCTTAATCCTTCAGGGGCTCACAGGCCAGATAGCCGCTCAGCTAATTACAAGATCAATAGCAACTAAACAGTGTAATTTGAATTAATTTGTTTTGAAGCTTAAAAGAGCTGATGCAGTGGCTATGCTGACAGCTTTGTTTGAATCTAGAGAGCAGTGTGAAGAATCAGCTTGTTTTGATGGGATATTTTTCCTTTACATACTATTCTAAACCAGAGCTATTCCTTTTATTCCCTCTTTTTGGACACAGAGTAAAGCTATATTGATTTGGTTCTCTTTTTCTTCCCGTCATGGCTTTCTGACTTAGAACATCAATATAGAGAAAGCCAATGGTCGAGGCTTCACAGTCAGTTTTTGTCATTGTGGATGTTTGGATTCATAAACAAGGTTATGGATGGGAAAGGAGAAACGTTTACTTGCTTTATTTTGGTTTAAAACTGTCAAATGTATACAATTATTATTATCATTATATTATCATTAGATTAAATGACTGTGTGTACAGTGAAATTTGTTGCTTATGGTGACAAATCCACAGAATATGATCACCAGCTCCATAGTTCCGCTCAGCTCTTTGGAGCATTTTGGCCTCTTTTAGCTCATTGTTTTGATTTTTTGGTCAGCAGACTCCATTCTCACAAACATCATTTTCAGCAGCAGCAGGAGGCTGATTTCAGTGAATAAAAACTAAACAGCAGACAAAGAAGGTTACAATAAACCAATGTGCTGGTGGATATAGTGCATCACTTAGCAGCTAAAGAGATATTTTCAGGAGGCTGGTGATGTTGCTCTCTGTCTGATGGATGTATAAATTAACAGCCACTTTATGAGGCGATCAAATGTCAAAGATGTGTTTTCAGACAGTTTGCTGCCCCCAAGTGGCCCTAAATATCATTAAATGCAGCTAAACAGAGCTGAAATGAACTTAATTTGTATCCCACATTTAAAAACAACATAATATATTTGATAATTTGATAGTCAATCATGTCATTGCTTTTGTGGGCAGTGACCTGGGTTCTCTGGGGAGAGCTCTGACACAGCAGCTCATCAATGTGCCTACATACGTCTGAGCACCTCTAACCCTGAGCAAGTGCACAAAGGGAGAGAGATCACAGATCACAGATCACAGAGGAGTTAAGTTCCAGACCCAGTGCTGTGTGTGGAGATGAGCCCACATATACAGTCTAATCTAGTTGGTGCTGCATCTGATGAGTGGCATCACATGTCTGCAACAAACCAAGCCATTTCAGGATGTAACTTACAAATGAAGAACAGACTCAATAGGTATCACACAGATAGAAAATCTTGAAGTCAACACGATACAAATATGTATAGATGAGGTAAAATTACTGAAAGTGATATTACAGCCAGTAAAAGGTACAAATTGGCGATGAATATCAGGGACGACAGAGCCTACAGAGAACTTATTCAGGACTTCGTAGACTGGTGCCAGCGGAACCACCTCCAGCTCAGCACCAGACAGACCAAAGAGCTGGTGGTGGATTTCCGCAGGCACAGACGACCCTGCACACAGGTGAACATCCTAGGAATGGACATTGAGATGGTGACATCTTACAAGTACCTGGGAGTTCACATGAACAATAAACTGGACTGGACTGATCACACTGCAGCGACATATAAGAAAGGTCAGAGCAGACTGCATCTGCTGAGGAAGCTCCGGTCCTTTGGAGAGCAGGGGGCACTACATAATACTCCACAGAATCAACATTTGGTTGAAAGAAAGTAAAAACTAGTGAAGAGATGAATTTTTGAAAATGACAGATTCATTCTGGTGAAAAAATGATTTCCTGTTATTAATCTGATTACTGTAAGCATTCAGAAACAACTATTTAAATGATGTTTAAAGGTTGCCGAGTTTCTTTAGGCTCTCTGGGATCTCTTCAGGGCAAGTTAGAGATTCTGAACTCAAAAGTGATTGTTTAAGTAGTGCTTATATGAGTACAGCTAAAGGTTAACAGAATCAACAGGCCTTTTTTTGATGAACCCAAACCGAGGTAGAGTCCTGTGAAGTCTGTCCAAACGTAGCGGTGTTTTGTTTCTGAGCTCTGATTGTCTCACTCAGTCATCACCTTGATGGCACATCTGTGTTCTTTGTTTTGCAGCCTTTCTAAAGGGGGCTGTCTGCTCTCTGCTGCCTGCTCCAATAAGCACTCATTAATCTTCCTTACAACCTTCATTAAAACTGCCATCGCTACGACCATGCCTGCTCTCCATGCTCCTATCTCCTCCCTAACGCCTATCTCCTCGACCTTTATCTCTGCCCAGCTTGCCTTTCATAATCTCTCGCCCTGAAGCTCACGCACATCCCTTCCCCTCTCGTCACTTCATCTCCAGGAACTCTCCTCTTAATTATATTCCACCCCCTCTTCTGTCCTCTTTATACCTTTTGTCTAGTGGCTCAAAAACTTTATATTCATATCAGCTGGGTATTGAATTCAATTTGCACCTTCTCTCATGGCAGCGGTGTGCCATTCTTGAGGCAGCACTTAGAGTTCTTTCTCAGTTTGTCGTTGACTCAGACATAAAAGCCCACTTTATGAAGGGATTATGTTTCTGCCTGCTCCGTGTGAACCAGTTGGGCCTAAAGTGTCTGCTGCTGATCCCCTCCGACCTTAATTTCTGTCTGCACACAATCCCAACAAAATGGAATCAAACCAGCCAGTTAGCTAGAGATCAAGACTCAGTTATCTCCTTATCTCGAGATAAAACCAACAGGATTCCCTTAGAAATGCACTGAGGGATTTTCTTAAAGTTTGGCCACTGAAATTCAAGGATGACCTGGTTAGAATTTGGTGGTCATAGGTCAAGGTAACTGTGACCTCACAAAACACATTTTTGGTCATTATTCTACAACATGATGAGTCTGACAAAATTTCATACCCATGTCTAACAGGATAAAATGATGAAGTTAAGTTATCCAAAAGGTCAAAAGTCAAACACACTGTGATGTAACATTCTGCAAAAACATTATTCAGTGCCATAGCTCTGGAAAGGCAACTTGACTGGTGCATGGAGGCATACAACCAGGACGCAGTAATCCCAGTTATAGAACAGTGCCGAGACGTGACTTGAGCACTACATTATAAATCTTGTTAGAGCTGTTTGTGTTTTTGTGTCTCTACAGCAGTTTGTTCTTATTTATTGGACAGAGTTTGCTGATACTGATATATCTGTGATAAGCTTATATCAGCCAATATATCAGTGAACTCTAGCAAATATTGGTGTGATGACATGAGTTTGCTGTCTTAATGGAATTTGTGCTTTGGAAATGTACGTTATGCTGAATTTATCAAATAAGCCAGTGTAGCAAACCTTGATTGTTTTCTTTTGCTCAACCTTAGTTCATAATTTTTTCTTTATGTGTATATGCCGTCCACATCTCCAGTTGTTTGCAATTATGACTTATTTGAATATAGGCTTTTATTTGAGAATTAATGGTATATTTATTTTCCTGGTAACATTACGTTACTAACATAATATAAAGTTCAGCTTTATGTCCTAACTGCATCCGAGTGTCCAATACGCTGTGATGTTGTATCAACTGTACACTGAAGATCATATTGGAGACTTAATCACTCAAGTAAAGACGGGTAACTTCCTATGCCTGTACTTGTCAGACTGATACCAACATTTTGTGCTGTGATATTTAGATGTTTCTCTACTGGAAATGACACAACTTAGCCAACAAGTTGAGCTGGTGTGTCTTCTTACCAATAACCTCCAGGTCTCTGGTGATCGTCCTCCAGCCTGCTGCCCCCTTTGGTTGTTGTAGTAAAAGAAGACGGTGCTGTATAGACTCCTCATTTCTGCTCAATGAATCTACCTTTCCTCCTTCATGTCACACTTTCAATGCAAGTGACAGGATGAAGATAGTAACAGGGTGTTGGGCTTAAAACCATGTGCAACTATGCAAAAAAGAAAACTATGAAATCAAGCTGCAGAACATGCATGTGGTGTCAAGGCACTCTCTCAAGACACACTCTTAAATAAAATGAAAAGCAGCCAGTGTGAGAGCAGAATGGCCCAGTTAATTACAATAAATTACACTGTTTCATTATGAAATAACTCTGCGATGCCTTGAACATTACACACTAAATATGCAACATTGAAAGAAAATTCAAATGTGGTTTTCTTAAAACGACCACAGTACTTCAGCCAAAGCTCCCGGGACACATCCATGCATGACTAAAAAACAATAAATACAAGGAAGCGGATCATGAAATAAACTCTACAGTGAATTAAGGCTAAATAAATAAAAAAGCTATCGAGAAAATAAGTTGATGTAGAGAATGTGAACAAGCAGTGACAGTATTGTGTTTGTTGTGTTCAGGTCAGCAGGTTCTGGGTCTGGTGGAGAACCAGAGCGACTGGTACCTTGGCAATCTGTGGAAGAACCATCGCCCCTGGCCGGCTCTGGGCAGAGGCTTCAACACTGGTGAGTACAGGGGGACGTCATGTTAGCATGTTAGCATGGTGAGGCGTCTCAGCTGCGTACCATACTTTCATTTTAGACTTTGATTCTGTATGTATCTTGAAAAATAATATGTAAATTCATAATTAAAGAAAGCCAGTATGTATGCTGAATACTTGGGTGCTGTTTAGAGACACTCACAGCTGAAAAAGATCAAAACTTCTCCAGCCGGGAGACAGCTCCAGAAAGATCTGAGGAAAGTTCCAGTGTTTTTCAGATGTGGGTGCGTTCCGTTCAGCTCTGTCTCAGCTGCTGCAGTCACTTTACTGCCATCCTAGTTGTCTTATGGAGCAGTTCACCTGCCAACGTATGCAGATGCTGATGTTAATTAACAATTGACATGTAATTCATATTTAAGGATAACCTTTGTTATTGACTAAACTCATTTTCTTGTTTGTTTCTTTTCCCGAAGCAAATTTTCCTTCTGCAAATTAATTCAGGAAAAACAGTCACAAAATACAGAGAGACACGATGCCACATAAAGTTTTAAAGTAGAGTCACAACATTTCCACATTGATCATGAATTACAGATGCAGCCAGGGACGCTTCCTCATATGGGCAATATCGGCAGCCGCCCAGGGCGACATGAGCGCCTGCAGTAACCCACAGTAACCAGCTCTGTAGAAGCCGCCTCTGGGCTTATCTAGTCATCTTGGTGGATCGCCCCGGTGCCAACCCATACTAACTGCCTTAAATGTGTTTGCATTCATCTCATCCGGTTTTTGTTTCGCTCATTTACACGTCAAGTCAATGATGTCATGTTGCCGTGTGGGGAGCGGGCGGCTGGGCGCCCTCGGTTTTATAAAGGTGCGTCTGCTGCTGCTGAGAGTCTCACATACAGAGACTGTGGGAGAAGGGAGAGGGGGAGGGAGAGGTTCTCTCCCTACTGGTCCAGGGGATTCATCTAATGGTGCACAACTAATGCAATTAGTAGGCTAAAGTCAATCACATAACGAATTGCTTCTAAATAAGCACATTTCAGTCATAATAAGATCGATATTTGAGGCCATTTTGGGAAATGTTGCAAATCAAGGAGTAGAACAGACAGACGTTGTTTGGTTGCTATATCAATGGTGAGTTTCTCAATTGATTTTTCAGAACATTTCAATAAATAAAGCTTGCTATAAAATTACATATATACATTACAGTACAATATGGAACGTTTTATCCATATTGGTAACTCTTTCTGTTTCTAGCCTGAATTTTATTTTAAAATGGTTTCCGCTAGCTTTAGCTGGGAGATGTTGAAGTGGCGAATTTGCATGGGAACAAAATCAACTTTTTTACCACCTGTTTTCCTTACATAACACATAAATACAACCATACTATGTCTGAGCAAGTTTCTCTTTTGTACTAAACTAAGAAAAGCTTAATTGCTGTGTTAACTCACTGTTAAACACACGCTGTTTAAACTCAACATAAACTAAATCAAACTGACCACAGATGTGAACATGTGCTGGCTCTGCACACAGTTTCTACCTGCTGCTTGACTCTCTCTCCTGCCACCACACGCCTCTCCTGTCCCCACCTGCCACGTCCTCAAGTCATACATCTGAGTCATTTCCTGCAGATTTCTGGCTGTAAATCACCTCTGTACTGTATCTCCTGTCTTCAAACTGCCCTCTGTCAATCTCGGAGGCTGTGTTTAGTCCCAATCTGCTGACCAGCCATGTTCACCGGGAGCCTGCTGAGCCTGATCAAACTGAGCTCAGTTGCTCGCGGTGACGCTTCCCTGCCATCTAAGGTCGTGGTGTGGGCTGACTTCAGTCAGCTAATAGAGCTACTTAGCTCCACAGCTAACTGAGCTCCCTGCTAACAGCTGCTTGTCATTTCAGCCAAAGACAGCTGCTGCAGAGAGTATGGTGAGCAGCAGGTAACAGTTCTGTTGGACCCTAGTTTTGGAGCTACCTTCAAATGCCAGCCATTTCTTGCAAATGACATCATTTAAACAGTCTGAGGTATTTTTCATTTACCATCTGTAATAGGAAAACATTTGATTACTGTCCAAGTATTTTATTCTTCTTCTGAAAACGTCAGTCCCCAGTATTTTAAAGCCAGCAGAAAAACAGTAATGAGTAAGCAGTGGAAAGGCAGTTTCCCCCTTGCAAGAATCAAATGCATTTGCAGAGTCATTGATGCAATATTCAGGCTCTCACTAGGCTCATTTAAGATGTATGGAAAATATTTTCAAAAAGGTGTACGGTACACTTCCACAGAGCCTCAGAGCAGCTGATAGTGGAATTGATTGGATTCCATTACACCTAGTTATTTTTTCCCCAGCCTATATTTTTCTCCCCTATCAAATCCAGCAGGCCTTTCCCTTCAGGAGACTTATAGCTCTCTCTGTGCTGTTTGGAGCAGGAGGATAATCGTTCTATTGACTATAACCTAAAACTAACAGCACGAGCCACTGCAGCAGCTCTGTGGATTTCACAGCAACACGTTTCAGTGGGAGCCGTGTAAAGTCACCTGGACACGTCGGCGTTGTAAAGGTTCAGTGTTCTGCTCTTAAAATGACAGAACACCAGATGTCAGGAATAGAAAGGCATGTGTTGCATTTATACCCAAGGGCAATTTGACATAAAACCTCCAGTTCAGCTGCGGCTGGTGGGCTTTGTGGTGGTGGCCGTGGCAACAGATGGAGCGCAGCGGGGTGTGAAAGATTGTTTGTTTGTTCCTATCTGGAAAAGAAAATATCCACCCGTCTCTCCCTCTGAAAACTGGCTGCTTGGTTTTATTTGCGGCACCCAGGAAGATTTCTCTAATTAGCCAGGGAACTGAGAAGAAGTTCTTATTGTTTCTGATTTTTCATGGAGAAAGTAAGAAAGAGAAAAGAAGCACATGGGCTTCTAAGAATGATTTGTGTTTCCAGGAGGATTTTAATATGTTTTTCCATCCAGCGCTAGCCTGTCTTACAGCTTAAAGTCTACAGCTTTATCTCAGAAAACACAAGGCTGGGATTCAGAAGCTCATGATGGGACTTTATCACCTTTTCCAAGCAGCTAGATACTAATCTCTCTCTCTCTCTCTCTCTCTCTCTCTCTCTCTCTCTCTCTCTCTCTCTCTGCGTGTGTGTGTGTGTGTGTGCGTTTCAGGAGTGATTTTGCTTCTCCTGGATCGTCTACGGAAGCTAAGATGGGAGCAAATGTGGAGGTTGACTGCAGAGAGGGAACTAATGAGCATGCTGTCCACCTCCCTGGCAGACCAGGTAATACACACACGCAAACACCCCCCCACACACACACAAACACACACACACACACACATACGCACGCACCTACCTCAGACATGCCGTCTCGCCGTCAGTTGGTAAAATTTGCAGTTTGACACGGGCAAATCACAAATACATGTTAGACTGGACGAGTCACATCAACAGTGGAAAGCCTTTGCTCTCTGTCACTGCTACCTGACATGCTGTTGTTAGTACAGTTCTCTAGTACAGCAGCAGAGAAAGGGAAGAAAGTCCAGGTAGAGGGGCAGGTTAGTTGGATGTGACATA